>CAKALG010030838.1:0-17601 GCA_916700815.1 Helicolenus hilgendorfi | reverse complement strand
ACATCGACTACACAGAAGGTAGGTGGACATGTTGTGCTGTACATTAATGTCAGGTTAAAGGGCCTCTGTGTAGGATTTGGTGGCATTTAGCGGTGAGGTTGCAGATTTCAAGCAACATTTCTGCCAATAGATCCCCCGAAATGTTACACACTGTTCCTTTAAGGCCACACATATAGGCATATTAGGTCTGTGGCTCTTTTCCAGATTAATACAACAAACTGAGATGGTTTTACTAAAATATTTCTTCTAATTTTAGACTTGACATTGGGATTACACAGGCCATTCCAAACATTCTTTCATTTTTCACAATATTTTTGTGTTTAAATTGAAATAAAACACAAATTTGGAAGCATAATAATCAGGTTCTCCCTATCTAGATACAAACGTCTAAAGGTAACGAAAACATAACAGTTTTTATTATCAGGTGATTATACACTAAAGAAAACATACTTAATAATATCATATACCATTTCTGCTAATAGATACCTGACTGTGTTGAACTAACTCAAAGCAGTAACTCGCTGACATCAAAATATTCTTTTAAAAGTTATTCATTATTGTATTATACCAAAATATTGGTGCTATGACACCCAGATACTTTGAATATGATTGCACATTTATATGATAATAGTAAATAATAATAAACTTTGTTTACACAGCACTTTTCAAAACAAAGTAATAAAATGCTTTACATAGTTGAACCAGGATTAAATCATTTCAGGACATTTGCTTTTTGGCCGTCCAGCACTTTACATCCTGAACACCACTTAGAAGAGACTTAATGTTACGTGCTTCACCTGGTTTTAAGGGGAAATGTATCTGCATGTTTTACGTTTTGGTTTCTAGAACTCGTGTGTGCATTGCTGTTTATCATACTGTCACTCTTGATGCTACCACCAGATAGCACCAAAGTAAGCAATGTTATCAAATCCTACACACAGTGACTTTAAAGTTAGTTTAGTGTCATGTCAGTGGTCATGTCAGCCAGGTTTACAAATAATAAAAGTTCATTATACACTAAATATATGTAAGTAAATATAATTGATATACTCTATGTGTGTGTGCAGTTTCAATAATACTGTGATGATGTGATGGTTTGTTTTCTTTTCAGAATTTTTGATGACAATGGAAGTGGAGGCATACCCGAGAGGAGACGAGAATCTGGACATCCCTGCCTGAAAGTCTGCACACCTCTGTCTGTCTGTCTGTCTGTCTGTCTGTCTCAAAACCAGTTTTCTTGTTCATCTTAATGTTTTTGTACAATAGCACTTTGTTTTGCCAAATGTGATTTTGTAAATAAAGAAATACAGTATATGTACGGTAGCAGCTGTCAATTGTTTGTTTTTTGTTTCACAGCATTTTACCACAGGATGGTGCTGCTGCTCTAAGAAACAACTGAGGGGAATCATTTTAATATTTAAGATAACAGAGCTTAAAGGTTAAATAACGCTCCAAATTTAGCACAATTTTGGTGAGGAAAAACTGGCATATGGGGGTTCTTTGACCTCTGATCTCAAGATATGTGAATGAAAATGGGTCCTAAGGGTACCCATGAGTCTCCCCTTGACAAACGTGCTCAATTTATGATAATCACATATAGTTTTGGTCACTGACAGCTGTTGTTGCCTGTTGGGCTTCAGTTTGCCATGTTATGATTTGAGTGAATGTTGGCATGTGTTGTATAGTGCTTTGAGTGGTCGGTAGACTAGAAAAGTGCTCTACAAATACAGTCCATTTACTATTTACTTAAAGGTCCCATATTGTAAAAAGTAAGATTTTCATGTCTTTTATATTATAAAGCAGGTTTAAGTGCTTTATAAATACTGTTAAACTATCAGAACGCTCAATATACGGAGAAACACGCACGTATTCAGAAATTGTGCGTTTGAAAGAAACCGTTAGGATTTCTGTCCATTTGTGATGTCACAAATATACAATATTTAGACCATTACACGGTGTTAAATGTAAACAATCTAAATGTGTCCCAGTTTATTTCCTGTTGCAGTGTATGTGAATAACATCAGCTGACAGGAAGTAAACATGGACCCAAGCTGTTGCCTGGCAACGCAATTCCGTTGAAATGCACTAAAACTGAGCGTGTCAGACAGAGGGAGAATACAGGTATATTCAGGCAAACAGTACGAGGAAGATACATTTTTTTTTTTTAACATTACACCATGTAAACATGTTCTAGTAGAAACACAAAATACAAGTATAAACCTGAAAATGAGCATGATATGGGACCTTTAAGTAAAAGATCTGAATTCTTCTTCCACCACTGAAATGGCTAAGCTGTCATCCATGATGGAGAATGACTCCCACCCCATGCATGACACCATCTCAGTACTGGAGAGCTCCTTCAGCGACAGGCTGCTACGGCCAAAGAGTGTGAAGGAGCGCTATCGCAGGTCCTTCCTTCCTGCAGCTGTCAGACTCCACAACCAGCACTGCTCCCAGTAGACCACAACTAGCACTGCTCCCAGCAGACCACATACACACCAAAAAAACTGACAATAACCTGGTAACATTCAACATCATTCATTTATTCATTCTCATTGTGCAATATCATTTTCCACTTGTGCAATTTTGTTAATAGTCTTTTTATTGTCAATACTGTATATACTGCTCCTATTTTTATACTTCCTTCTATTTAAATGGTTCATATTTTGTTGCACGTTGTTTAGCTCTTTTTTTTTTACAGTGTTAGCTGATGCATCTTGTTTTTTGCGCTATCCCCTTTGCTGCTGTACACTGCAAATGTCCCCACTAATAAAGGAATATCCTATCTTATCTTAAAATTGACAGGCTTGTCAATGCAGAAGGCCTATCTCATTTACATCACTGCAGTCGAGTTTTATTTTTTTACGTGATTCACCTGAACGCCCCACTTTTTCCCATCATCTTTTTTTCTCTCGCTCTGGTCGTGTCAGTTGTGATATTTCCCACGTTCCCTGAAGGCAGCGGGATACATTCAGCCGTTAGTAGTAAAAAGCATGCAAAGATGGCGGAGCTACAGATGCTGCTGGAGGAGGAGATTCCTGCAGGACGAAGAGCTTTACTGGACAGTTTCACCAACCTGGAAAGAGTAGCGGAGTACTGCGAAAGCAACTATGTACAGGTACATACTAGTATTTAAAACACCAGGTGTATTACATCAAGTATAAATGACATATAAGGGTGTAATGTTAGCAGGGAGTGGGCGGGTTGGAGAGATGGGAGTGATGGAATGACAGCACCAAACTCCTGTTATGTGATAAACATTTTCATGGAAGATAAAAACTCAATTTAATTTAAAAAACGACCTGTTATACAGTTGAACACCTCAAAATCAATTCGGCTTTTTAAATTTTCCACTAAACCCTTCTCCTTTTATGTGAATTCAACTTTTATAACTGGTTTAGCTCACTTGACTGGTTGGAATGTCACGTAATTTAAGTTTTTCCCTTTTAAAAGTTGACATTTTACGTATTTATGTTTTTTATTGGTTTAATATATGTATGCCGAATGAAAGAGCCGTTTGTGTTTAGTGGTAAAATATCTTTAAACATCTTCTATAATGTGTGTGGCATTTACAGACAAGCAGTGTATTATTATATGGAGGTTTTTCAATGGAAGTCTGTCGTGATATTTCTCCCATTTAGCCTGCTACTGTAGTGGCCTATGGAAGGAGAGTGTGTACCAGTAACCATCAATAGGAAACTGTTAAACCAATACTGTGTTATTAGCATGGCGTTGTTGTAATAATTACCCTATGTGTAATCTTGATTTCATTAAATATAGACATAGTTATCATCCTTATAGTTCTGAGGATTTCATATAATCTTGTGAGCAATGTTGTTACATTATACACAAAGTTGTTCTGAATCTGGCTTCAAAACAGTCAATGTAGTGGTATTGTACCAAAATATGCATTATTACTTACTGATAATTAAAGATGAATTAAGTGGAAATCTTAGAGGAAATTTCTTGAAATACAGATTCATTGAAGAAGATTGAATACACAATGATTGGCAGTGTGAAAAGTTTAAATTTAAAGGTACAGCCAATGTTACCAAGAGTGGGTATATCAGTACAATAATAACCTTGAAAATGCTCAAATTTATCACTTAAAAAGATTTGCTAAGGCCTTTATACTACCCTCTCATTATTTAATCTGCTCATGTTGTTTTATGGTACTGAAATAGTTGAGGGATGCAACCAATTCTGTTATAATAATGTTTTAGATCAGCTAATCACTCAGCCAATCAATCAATCAATCATTTAATCTATTAATTGTGACAAAATGTCCATCACAATTTCACCAACTGTCTGACCAACATTTGTAATTCAAAGATATTCAATTTAAATCAGAGAAAAGCAGCAAATCCTCATATTTGAGAATCTGGAATCAGTGATTTTTTACTTTTTTTGTTTAAATAATCAACCGACTATTATTAAAATTGTTGTAGATTAAGTTTCTGTCAATCGAATAAATGTTTTAGTGCTAATCTAGTCTCTCACACAACTGAAGAAGAGTAGCTGGCAATTTCCATGTTTATCCCCTGGACATTGCCTTTCAAATGTTTACCAAATTGATAATATACCAGCTTTTAATGCACACAAGTTCCACAAACTTTTGATTAGATCCATTTTTATTTTATCTGCCGATCGTTTTCTGGATTCATCAATTCATCATTTAGGCCAAAACATGTCAGATAAATAGTGAAAATTGATTCGGGTGACGTCTTCAAGTTGCTTATTTTGTCCAACCAACAGTTCAAAGCCCATATTGAGTTTATTATCATATTCTACAAAGAAAAGCAGCAAACTAGGCGATTAGGCATTTTTGCTTGAAAAATTACTTTGATAAGTGATTAATTGATTACCAAAATAGCGGACGATTAATTTTCTGTTGATCGATTTATCATTTCAGCTCTGCTTCTGTAACATCCAGTGAAAAATGTATTTCCTTTTTTCATTTTAAGATAGCTATTTGTGTAAGGCTGACATCCATCTCTGTAGTCGGTTAGTGGAAACATGAATGCACTGTGTGTGTTTTCATAGGCAGGCAAGGCTGTTATGGACAACTGTTCTTCTTCAGTTGTCTTTAAATACACACCTGTTCATCTCCAGATTTTATCTTCATCACATTTCTGCAGCAGTCGATCAACAAGACGGACTGCGTTAACAGTCTGCCTTTTCTAGAGGCTATAAAATGATTTCTCCCCATTTTCTTTCTTTTATTCTTTACTCATTTCACCCTTTAATTTTCTGGATCATTTTTTCCTATTCTCGTCTCTCTTTTCTATGTCAAATGTTCCTCTATAAAGTTTCCCCCTCTTCTTTATCTCTTCCTTCCTTATAGCCTTTCACCCTTCCTGTCTTTTCTTCCACTGAAATGTCTCCGAACACTCTTTTCTGTCACTGAGAGTAATAACTTTTCTCCTCTCAGCAATCACACCACATCTTTCTGAAGAAAACGACCATTTTATAGTTCATTAGCCTGTTCATACTACATGTCCAAATGGGGCCTAGTTAGGGCTAACTCAGTGCCCACTGGATGGCCTACATTCCCACTGCCAGCAGATGATGTGAGCTGTTACATAATCCAACAGTTGAGCTGTTGATCTTGTTTTATGGGCTAAATATTTGGATTCAGGGTTGACCCATGTTAAACCCTGTGTGGCCCCCTCCTAGGCTATCAGACACTGTCAGGATTAAATCTGTCTAGATTTATACAAAGCCGGGCAGCTGCTCTTCGTTACACTATTAATGATATATCAATATTAAAAACTCAGTACTGAGGCATCGAATGCCTGGTCAGATAGTTCATTTTTTTTACTTATATCTATTTTGATTAAATAGTTGTTTAAATTGATAAACAAATTATATAAATTTGATTGATTCAAAATTTTGTTTTTGCATGATGTGTAGAATATAGAGCTTATCTTAAAGATTGGTATCAGGGCCAATCCGGGCATATTTTAATGGATTGATACCAGCTAAAATAAAGATAAAAATCATATCCTTTCTGTTTTTTCCACCTCAGCCTGCTAACATTTGGCCTTTTATTCATATCATATCAATAATTTAAGCTTATACGTAAACTTAATAGTTTTAAACCAGGACCTTCAGTATTTGGATAAAATAAAGTTCCTGCAGCTGGGATTTTAATCAACATTTAAGTAAATATTAGGGCTGTCAAAGTTAACGTGATAACGCCTTAATGCAAATTTGTTTTAACGGCACTAATTTCTTTAAGACATTAACGCAACTCTTGATTTTTAGGTTGTAGCGGGTTCCGTTTTAAAGCTAGAGTGAAATTACTGGTATCATATGAAACTGGAAAACATAAGGAATCCATTTGTACCAACCATTTTATACTAGCTTGTCGCCAAGGTCAAATAACACTACAAACTTGTGCTGAATTTTGTAGAAGAAAAACTGTCATGGCCATTTTCAAAGGGGTCCCTTGACCTCTGACCTCAAGATATGTGAATGAAAATGGGTTCTATGGGTACCCACAAGTCTCCCCTTTACAGACATGCCCACTTTATGATAATAAAATGTTTACATTGTGAAAATCAAGTCTTTAACTGTGCACAAAAACTTTATTTAAATTTTTCCCCACATTTAGAAAAAAAGTTTGAGTTTTTGATAAAAAGCGCCTCACATTGTTTATAGGGAAAAATTAGCTAAATGGACACACTGCAAGAACCCAGGTTGTCCAATATAACACCGCTCACATCTCCACTGTGTGCTGTAGGTTTGTAAACTGTGACAGAAATTAAGAAGTAAATACCGGTATGTAAATATAGCAAACTTGATTAACGCTGCCATGATGTAAAACTGAAGGAACTGAAGCCCCCCCCTCTCTGGGTCCTCCACAGCTGGTACTAGTTAGCTGTCAGCAGAGCTAGTTGTAATGTAACTCGACCTCCTACTGCTCATTGAAAACACATGGTACCATTGCAGGAGGCTGGACGTGGATGCCTGTCGTGTGTGTGTGTGTGTGTGTGTGTCTGTGTGTGTTTTGGGTTGGAAACCATGGCGATTACTTTTCCAGTTGAAGGAGTATCAGCCTCCACCTTCAGTGTTGGTGCCAGGAACAGCTCCTGCGGGGGCGAAACAAGCTGAGCGTTTGGAAAGACGGGTTTGTTCTCACAAGCTTGGCAGTTTTAAACCTGAGCCGATAACATGATGATTTATTTCACATTTCACAGCTAAAGAAAAACTTTTGTTCATGTTATTATTAGTTTGTTTTATGTTTGGTCACTCTTCAGTTATTTAGCAGTAAGAGTGTTGCCATTTGTTTTTTTCCTTTATCTGAAACAAAGGTCTAAGGACAGAGGGTGTCGTATGCTGTACAGATTGTAAAGCCCCATGAATATATGATTTGTGATATTGGGCTACATAAATACAATCGACTTGACTAGTTACCAAACACACCGATGTGACTACAATTTGATTGTTTTATTTAGTCAGAATTTCAGTTTTGATAAATATTCTTAGGTGCATTAAATGGGTAAGGCTACATATGACAGCCAGACATTTACCAAACATACAAACATGGCTTCAACCGGTTCAATGAGACATTCATCATGTTGGTTTTAGGGCTGTCAATCGATTAAAATATTTAATCGCAAATTAATCACCCATTTTTTATCTGTTCAAAATGTACCTTAAAGGCAGATTTGTCAAGTATTTAATACTCTTATCAACATGGGAGTGGGCAAATATGCTTGCTTTATGCAAATGTATGTATATATTTATTACTGAAATCAATTAACAGCACAGAACAATGACAAATATTGTCCAGAAACCCTCACAGGTACTGCATTTAGCATAACAAATATGCTCAAATCATAACATGGTTCATAACTTAAGCCAAACAGGCAACAACAGCTGTCAGTGTGTCAGTGTGCTGACTTGACAATGACTTGCCCCAAACTGCATGTGATTATCATAAAGTGGGCATGTCTGTAAAGGGGGTACCTATAGAACCCATTTTCATTCACATATCTTTAGGTCAGAGGTTAAGGGACCACTTTGAAAATGGCCATGACAATTTTTCCTTGCCAAAATGTAGCACAAGTTTGGAGAGTTATTTACCGTCCTTCGCGACAGGCTAGTATGACAATGGATTCCTTCGGTTTTTCTAGTTTAATATGATACCAGTATCCTCACTCTAGCTTTAAAACTGAGCCTGCTACAACCTCCAAAATATCAGTTGCGTTAATGCGTTAAAGAAATTAGTGCCGTTAAAACAAATTTGTATTAATACGTTATCACGTTAATTTTGCCAGCCTCAGTTGGTTTATTTCTAGGTGTCTTGCTCATCTCCTGTGTTGAAACTGCTGTTTCCTCTTCTTGTGTCGAACACACAGAATAAGTAACAAGTACAATTCACAAGTCAGCAGTGCAAAGCAGCTCTATTTAAGCATTTCCTTTCAATTAGAGGGTTAGCTGTCATATTAAGTGGTAATAATGTGATAAAATGTAGATTACTTCATCTGTACTAGAAGATTAAACACCTTCTGACTGTAGCACATGAGGGACCTGTCCTTGTAAGGTAAAGGCAGTGGCCATCTGTGTGTGTTTTAGATGAGTGGTTCAGCATTGGGACTTGCTGGATTTGGTTCAAAGCCAAAGAGAATAGCACTTATATAGAGTTATGAGGTGTATCTTACTGTAACACACACACACAGATTCCCCTCTGTCACACACTGCCACGCATGGTCTGTAAATAGAGGCTGTGTGACTGACATGTCTGTAATTTGCAGATGTAGATACCACACACACACACACACAGGTCTGGTTGTACATCAGCCACCAACTAGAATTGGAATTCTCTGTTGTATAAGGAGTAGGGCTGTCCCAATAATAATGCGTTAAGGCAAAATCAACTGAACGCCACTAATTTCTTTAACGCATTAACGCAATCGATCTTTCCGAGGTTGTAGCAGGTCAGTTTCAGAGCTAGAGTGAAGATACTGGCATCATATGAAACTAGAAACTAAAAAATGTCGTACCAGCTTGTCGAGAAGGAGGCTAAATAATGCTCCAAAATGTTGGCAAGGACAAACTGGCATTGCCATTTACAAGGGGTCCCTTGACCTCTGACCTCAAGATATGTGAATGAAAATGTGTTCTATGGGTACCCACGAGTCTCCCCTTTACAGGCATGCTCACTTTATGATAATCACATGCAGTTTGGGCAAGTCTTAGTCAAGTCAGCACACTGACACACTAACAGCTGGTGTTGATTTGAGCATATTTTATTATGCTAAATGCAGTACCTGTGAGGGTTTCTGGACAATATTTGTCATTGTTTTGTGTTGTTAATTGATTTCCAATAATAAATATATAAATACGTTTGCATAAAGCAGCATATTTGTCCACTCCCATGTTGATAAGAGTATAAAATGCTTGACAAATCTCCCTTTAAGATACATTTTGAACAGATACAAAATGTGTTAGTTATTTGTTAGAATATGGTAATTGCATACAGTAAAATTTGCCACCACACCTTCAGGCAGTTGCTCTTTCCATGTTCATGCTGTCAGGTGGTTTCATATTTCCACTATAATTCAGAATAAAATAACCGCAGGAATGTTACTGTTAGACCCGAGTGTGTCTTCATTAAAAAAAAGAGGTCACAGGAATCAGAGCGTGCATATGATTCCACGTAGTTCTGATCCGAGTCATGTACATGAACCTCATACATTTAGCTGGAATTAAAAACAAATTGAAATTTGTGTGTGTGTGTTGCTCTGCTGCCCTGTCCTCAGGCCAGAGGAGGCAGCCCTGCAACTAGGTCAGCACTAACAGGAAATCAGATGGCTGATGGGAAAGAGAGAGAGAAAATAAGAGCTGTAATGAGGATGATGTGATACAGAGAGGGGGGAGTGGAAAAGAAAGAGAGTTTAAACAGGGAGAGAAGACTTGACTAAAATGATTTATAGTTCTTAGTTAAGGTGTGTGTGTGTACAGTACCTGTGTGTGTGTGGAAGCCCTGTTTCTATGTAAAGAGTCCCACCATACAGGGCTCCAGAGTGCGATCAGATATCTCACAAGTGCGACAAAATATTTTCACTGGTCGCACCGTGCTCCTGGCAGGTCTATCTCTGTGTGTGTATGTGTGAAACAAGCCCTGAGCTCCTCTTCGAGAAACATCACATCCATAAAACATACCAGTAATTCAAAATGAACAGAACTATCTAATGTTTTTTCATCAAGAAAAATGCTGTGGTGCCCGTCACACCTGTCCCCGGTTTCAAAACCGTTGCACCCCTAGACTGTGTTTGGATCTTTAGAGAGTGTTTGAGCTCTATAGCCTCATTTATTCATTTCTACCTCGTCCTCCTCCTGATCTAACAACGTGGGTAAGGGAGATTTAGGTGGAGGCCAACAGTCCTCTAGTCTACATCATCAACACATATTTTTTATAAATATACTTATATTTGAGCAAACAAATCAAATCTGAAGGATCAAATGCATCTTGGGACTGTACGCTGTCTATTCTACTCAGATATACATCACATTACACTCACGCTGATGGGAATTTGATGTTTGTCTTGCTGTTGACACTGTCAGAAAATAGCAAACACCTTCTGGCCAATCAGATTAGAGTTCTTTCTTTAGTCATTATATAATTAAATAATTTTGATAGAGTACTTGTTTGAGGTCTGTGTCTTGTGTATCTTGTGTATCTTGTGTATCTTGTGTGTCTTGTGTATCTTGTGTATCTTGTGTATCTTGTGTGTCTTGTGTGTCTTGTGTGTCTTGTGTGTCTTGTGTGTCTTGTGTGTCTTGTGTATCTTGTGTATCTTGTGTGTGTATTAGAGAGAGACGCACATTGGTGTCAGTGTGTTTCTTGTCAACCTCGGGCATGAATGAGTTAGCACTGACCTACATCATGCTTCAGCACACACACACACACACACACACATCCATGTGTGTTTTTATACTGTCCCCACTGTATTATGCACACATACAGTATACATGTTGCACACACATAAATAGATATATTCACACATGTGGTTACACACACATTGATGGCCACTTTCATTCATTACTGTTCTGATCTGCATCCATTAGCTATACTGTACATTGATGCCATCATGCTGTCCGTCTGTCATCTTCATTAAGACATTAAAGAGCTGGAATAATTTAATTAGGGTTAGTAAATTGATGCCCTATATCAAATTAAGACAGTGTATAGTATTCAAGGCTGCACTAACATGTTATAGACAGTCGATTTAATAAAGAAAATAATCTGCAGATTAATTGAGGATGAAAAGAATTGTTAGTTGAAGCCCTAATTCCTTTGATTAATTTTTACTGCTGATAAAAATAAGAGTAGAAGAGAAGTGAGAAAGTAAAAAAAAAAAATACAGAAATAGAAAGGAAATGAAGCATCAAAGAAATGCTGCACAAAATAAAGATAATGTAATAAAGGAATGTGTTATGTGTTATTTATTGCAGGTGTTGTATTAACCAATTATGTTCTGACATTTAGATCATGGTATTGTAGAGGCGTTTGATGTATAATTTCATATGACGTGACATCTGTCATTTTACTGGAGAAAATACAATTGTTGGCGCTGCAACTGAGTCATTCACATCACATATTAATTACAGAAAAGTAGTGGCATTGAATAAAAGGGTTCAATAAATGACTGACAAACGTCTCAGGCGTCATGTTGGACTGTTCCCGGGAGGTTATGGTTAACCCCTGATGTCTAACGTTGTGGAGAAAAACAAAAATACAACAAGAAGCTTAAGAAACATACAAGTAGCATGTTGGGTCTTGATTTTACTTTGTCTTACTTACTGTCTTTACGTCATCTCTTGTATTGATTATCTGCCACTACTGTTCTGCGTCAATTAGAATAAAATGGCGGCACTGGTGCGACTCCTGTCCTGAATCTGTCTCCTTTCTCCCTGCAGTCAGCAGACAAGGAGCAAGCGCTGGAGGAGACGAAGAGCTACACCACCCAGTCTCTGGCTAGTGTCGCCTACCTCATCAACACGCTGGCCAACAATGTGTTGCAGATGCTGGACATCCAGGCCTCACAGCTCCGCCGCATGGAAAGCTCCATCAACCACATTTCACAGGTCTGGTAGGAACACTAGAGGACCCTGGGCCATCAGTTTGGTTCATTTTAATAATTTGTGTGCACAAATTCTTATCAACGTTGGTTATCATTGTTGGTTAACATGGTTATCAACTTGGTAAGTCAACCCGGGGTTTCTCAATCTCAGCACGTTCACATGAAAGGGGTGGTTTGCAGCATATGACCAATCACAAACATGGACAAGTCTACTGTCAGCATAGCGGCATATTTTATAAAGGAAGAGCAAACTCTAATATTAGACAAAAAAACAAAGAAATTAAACTCATAATCCAGACAAAAAGTAACACAGCTGAAAGCTGCCAAATGCAGGAAGGACAGCTAGAAAAGGCCTAGATGGGGCAGTGATAAATAAATAGCTTTCAGAATGGTATTGATGAATGGATTACATTTCATTATGTTGTTTGGTAGTGATGTGGCGTGTATGACTATTTTAGCCTTCTTTCAGCTGTGTGAAACAGACTTGAGAGCAAGTAAATAAATATAATAGCATAATGCAAATCGGTAAGCACCCACAGCATACAGCCAGCTGTCCTTCCTGCATTTGTCAATTTAAACTGTGTTGCTTTTAGCCTGGATTATGACTTAAACTTCTTTGTATTTGTGTATTATTATCATATGATCTACTCCGGTAAGAAGTGAACCACCGTCGTATGACAGAAACCCCCAAATCCTGCTTTGTAGTACAGGCCTCAGGTGTCTACATGCACACTGACTGACGCTGAAGAATGTTGTGAAAGCGGTAAACAAACTTGCTTTTCAAACCTGAAATCTGTCTGCCAGCATGCATGAAGCATTATCATGGACACAGTGGACTCTAGGTCTGTTATTCATAGTGTGAGGGCTCATGGGTGAAAGCACACACAATATGTAATCATGTATGCATGCAGTCTCACTTATGTTCTCAGCTCTGTGGACGCTCTCTTCACTGCGTCATGCCAAGTGCAGCAGCCCAGAATTTATCTCGGGAGGCTGTTGCACTTACAAAAATCCCAAAGCATGCAACAGTAATAAACTGCAGACGTAAATTAACAGCGATAAAGTGGCTAGAGTGCAGAAATATGTATTCTTTCTTTCCCACTCTGCATTCTGTGCACATGAGAGGGGATTGAAGTAGTAGTATCAGCCCCTCTAAAGCTCATAAATTAACATGTATATGACACAGCCTTGTTGAATATTGAATTCTGATTGGTCTATCACAGCGTTCTACGGTCTGTTATTTCTTTAAAGCAGACCGCTGCTATGTATAACAGACCGTTGCTATGGATGCAGTTCTGATCTTGGACTCTGGAGGACCGTTTTTGTGTCAAATTATTGTTGTTTTTTTAAGTAAGTAGCCGTGTAATAAGCGGGATAATTTACAGCTAGCGAGTCATTGTTGTGATATAAACCCCTTCAGGGCGATGCAAATCAGAGGAGTCTTGCATCGTCTGGGTTTATTTCACAACAATGGCCGGCTCGCGCTACATCGTCCCTTACATATCTGGTCTGTTTAATTTGTACAAAAACTTGAGTGTATGTATATGGTTTTATGGGGGTTATGTGCCGGATCATTTTTTGTCCAGCATTAACATTAATAAGTGAAATCAACCGGCTTAAAATTTTATTTGATATGACCGTAGAAGTTGATTATGTAAGTTGTAATTAAAATCACTGCTTAATTGCAATCTTTTATATGGATGTGTAGTCAAAAACACTTTAGATACTGTTAGAATCATGTGGTCAGACAGATGAAAAAGCAGGTTTCTCAATGTTCCATGTAAACGTCATATCCCGAATATGATGAAAACTAGATTAAGTCTCAAAACCAGGACACTTGTTTGCATGTAAACATACAACTACTTGAGTACATTTAGATGGGCAGTAGTATCCTGCATGTCCAAGAAATCTGTTCTCTTCAGCAGGATTTCCCCTCATCCATTACCCACTTACGAAAACCAGGTTCTTGTTCACTTGACATCTAAAGTATAAGGTTACTACCCGAAAATCAAACATTTTACTTCAGTGCATCGAAGGGTGCAGTCTAGGAAGACGAAGAAAAACAAGACTCTTCTTCATGTTTGTCAGCTGGTCAGATAAATAAAACCATCTGTAGGTGTGAAGCATCACCAGAGATCTGATCAGGCTTACACAACACTCTGCACCCACACATCTCACCACACTGTATACTGACGACAAAAGATACTCGAATTTGTTTTGTGCTCTCTCAAATCTTAGCATTCTTCAATAACACAGCATTTGTATTCCTCGAAAAACTCGCACGTCATTCATACTAAGTAAGCTGACACGTTCCTCATTGCACTCTGTGTTGAGATTCATTATTTAACACCAACTGAAGGAAAAGAAGTATTTTCATTCATTAAACATTGACATCCACAACAGACCCTTCACAGAGTAGCTGAGTACTTATAGGAATACAACTGTAGTTTTCAGTGGTACAGTTGATCCATTCTCCCCTCAGACCTCTGAATATTCAGTATAATCAGAATAAACTCTGCATGCAGAAATAATGAGATGCTTCTCTCTGTTATGTCAGACCAAGACTGTGATTGCACGTCATAATTACGGCTTTCAGTTCAGTGAGACACAGTCGCATCTGTTATGTAGGCGAGCGTTTGTGCTGTGAGGCTCCCTCTCATAAAGAATCACACTGAGATGAGCTTTTATAATCCATTTTGCATTTCATGCTGTAGAAATCAGGCAACAGCGTAGTCGTGTGAGATGAAGAGGATACAGACAAACGGATGTGCAAACTCATTCTGCTTTGTTCAAATGTTTAATTTCCTACTTAGGAACCAAAGTGGCCACCGAACATCTAACCAATTTTAGAATTCCTTTGTGCAATGATTGTTAATTAGAATAAACTACTGTCTAATACTGTATTTACAGCTGAAAACTAGTTGCCTCTTGGTGAAATTCCCTGCTTTGACTGAAAAAACCTTGTGATATTGACTGTTTCAGAACTGTCACCTCTCTCATCCCACTTGAGTTTGCAGGCCTGTATCTTTAAGTAAATTCCCTTGTAACGCACCACTGAAAATATAATTAACACCTGTCCTGACTTGAGGCTTAAAAAACAGGCTGTCATACATATTAAAATCCATAACACCAAAAATATCTCCGGTGTGAGAGCACAGAACCAGTGTGAAATGTGAGGATTAAGTGTCTGTTCTCACAGTGAATACATATTTTTGGACTGTTTGTCAGACAGAGAAAGACGTCACTACAGACCGTGATTGGGCTGCTGAGACTTCACAGACTTTTTTATAGACAATTTGAAACCAGAAGAAGCAACACATACAATAATGAAATTATTAGTAAGTTGAAGCCTGTTTTTTAATCAAAGCTGGCCTTAAACTTGACTAAAATCGCACAACAGGCTTTTATCTAAAAGGACAAGAGGGAATCAGAGCTGTGTCGCTCAGAACTGTGGAGCAGTTATAAAACACATCCACACAGAAAAACCATTCAGAAACCATTCGTACCAAAAATGTCATCATTTATATGGCCGTCTGTTTCAGCTGCAAAGTGTACTGTTGAAAAATGTCTTAAAGCTCAATGAAATCTACCGTTTGGATGCAGTTTGAGCATCTTAAAGATGTAATTTTTCAATACAGACGTCACACTGAACACTGTGTCTGAGTACAACCTCACACAGCTGCTAGCTCGGCTGTAGACACTTTTTTTTACCATAACACGATTGACAATAATTTGATTTCAGGTTGGATGAATCACATATTCTAATTCTCTCTGTGTATTTTATTTAAGCCAGGCACTTAAGTTAACCATTCTTTCTTTTTCAGACCGTTGACATTCACAAAGAGAAAGTGGCGAGGCGGGAGATCGGCATCTTGACCACCAATAAGAACACCTCCCGCTCACATAAAATAGTTGCTCCGGCCAATCAGGAGAGGCCAGTGCGCTACATCAGGAAGCCTGTCGACTACAGCGTGCTGGATGACATTGGACACGGAGTCAAGGTGGGAATAATGAAAATAATGATGATGAAAAAGATGAATATAGATGTTTTCAGTGTCGTAAACATCCGACATTAGTGTCACTAAATAGTTACATATAGAGTTCAGATATAGACAGTCAAGTCTGCATACTAGAAGTGATTGTTAATGTTTTAAACACCACAAGAACAGATTTTTCTGTGGTAGGTGTGGCACATTCAACAGATGTGCCACATAGAGCAACGAGACAGCAAAATACAGAAATACAGCTGTGAAAAGAAATTGCAACACTAAGAAGAAGAACAAAAACAAAACTATTAAGCTGAAAGGTGAAGGGATCTTAACTTGCATGTTTGTGTGCATGGTTGTTTGTAGTCTGTGTGTGTCTCACAGAATATGTAGAGCATGCATTTGTAGCACAAGTGAAATTAATTCTGATTTATTTAAGTGCAACTTGACATTTCTTTCATGTCCTCACTGTTGAAGCTTTATGGCATCATTTCCCCCTGGCTCTGAGTCTTAATCTCTTTCTGTCTGCCTCTGTTTCATCTTTATCTGTGTCCGTCTTTCTGGGATGTTGTTTTGTGTTATTTTCGTGTTTTAATGTTTGCATGACGCTGTTGCACTGACACTAATCTCTAGACAACTTTTCTCCTCTCTTCTTCCTCCTGTTGCCATTGCTTTCACTGACGTGTTAAGTGGTTGTTGAGGTTCAAGGTAAGGATACACAACACACCTATACATAATACCAGGACAACATATCTCATGATGGAGGTATAATAGCCATTATAAAGGTACATAAAGAAATGCCAGTGACGAAAAAAGGGAATGATCGATCCAGTAGGTTGCTAGGTAAAAGTGTGTTGTGACCACTGACTGCTTATTAATATTTTTGTGTGAGAACAAGAGAAATAAAACTTTATTTTCTGATAATTTCATGGCGGTTACGTTCTTAATCATAAATAAAATAACCATCAAACACTGAGCATATTATCTACTACTTCTGTCTGCGTTTCCTCCTCTGCATGTGCACTTTTTTTATTCTTTGATTAAGGAATCCATTGATACCAACCATGTCATACTAGCTTGTCGCGAAGGAGGCTAAATAACACGCCAAACTTAAGCTAAATTTTGGCGAGGAAAAACTGGCATGGCCATTTTCAGTGGGGCCCCTTGACCTCTGACCTCAAGATATGTGAATGAAAACAATCATAATATATATTAATATAACTATAATATTTTAATCGATTGGCATCCTTACTATTTAGTGTATTTCGTGTTAGTTATTGGCCATGCAAAAATATTGTTCAGGCTCTATCATTTACCACTTCCGGCTTCATATTTACTAGGTATCAGTGACTAGATCAGTCGACGGTTACGTCCTACACACAAACGCCACCGTTGGTCCCTCAGCAGCTCTATTTTTAAGATTTCTACTGATTTAAAAAAAAAAAAAAATCTGGTAGTTTGAAAGACCAAGATCATCGCGTTAAAAAAATGATTTTCCGCAGGTGAACGGCCAGCAGAAC
>CAKALG010030837.1:0-21937 GCA_916700815.1 Helicolenus hilgendorfi | reverse complement strand
CGTGCGTGTGTGTGTGTGTGTGTGTGTGCGTGCGTGCGTGTGTGTGTGTGAATGCATCAACCCCTGGAGGCCTGAGCAGATTGCTGGTGATGATGACTTTACCTGCATGACTGAGCTATGATAGCTTGCACACACACACACACACACATATTGCCATGCACACATTACAGTAACACACACACACGCAGCAGCAGCACAGTGGCTACTGTAATGCACCACCAAGCAGAAAAAACTTCTATTTCTAGCTGAAAGTTTTCTTCTTGTGTGAGACATGTACTGTACATCAAACAAACCAGTCATTGGTTTAAATGCATGTTTTTCAGTTCCACATACTGGTTCCTGGAAATGACTTTGTGGGAGCAAAATTTAGACCCGCTTTGGCCTAAATTGGTGGTTACACATGAATCTCTGCACATGTACTGTATGTATGGTGTTTACGATATAGTGGACTGGAACAATCGCTATGAAAGAGAGCAGTGATGCAGCAAAAATGCAAATGAGGGAAGTCCAACATGACTAAGGACAGTAAAAGGCTGCATTGTTTGTTCGAGGTGGTCCAGAATCAGCTAATGTGTCCAGCTCAATTCTAAAACAGTGAACATCTATTGTTTGCAAAGCAAGACAGAATGTTTGTTATCTGTATTTTAGCTTCCAGGTAGATTTTGCTTTCCGGATATTTGGTTTTGTTGTATTGCTCAAATAATATCCTCGAGGCTTGGAAACGGCAGTCCACAAACCAATGGATGACGACACGGTGACTACGTCCACTTCTTGTATACGGTCTATTAATAATATGAATGATTAAATAAGAAGAATCCAAAGTGTGATCTAACAGGTGTTATCAGTGTACCTGCGGTAATATAACCTCTTAATGTCTCTGATAATTAGGCTTTATTGTAGTTATTTCACTGCTTTCAGCTGCTGTTATTGGAGCGACTTCCCTGCTGTGCCTGCACAGCTGGCTACCAACATAACACGCTCATATTGCTATACATCACAAACCTTCAATCATCATTAAAATAATAACTCAAGGAAAATAAGGGGATTCAGACTTAAAGGAATACAAGCATATACAGACCAATAACTTGTGTATTAGCGTATTAATTTATATGAAGACAGTTTAAGTCCTATGTAAAACAATTTAAACTTCATTATATTGACAAATAGCTCAGAAATAAAATAATTTCAATGGCACTTGTGAATGAACTGGTTAGATTTTGGGATAAACAAACACTCCTAAAATCTGTTCAGAGTCTCCCAGTTTGAATATATTGTATTGAGTGGGAGCAGGTCAGACAGAGATGGAGGCAGAGACTCCTAGAAACACATCGAGAGTTCTCATAAGAGGGCAGTTGAGGAGAAACATCAGCGGAGCACTTGAAGCGGTGCAGTTAGGAGCTGTTAGAGTGCCTACATAACCTTGGCCCAGATTGAGTAAATCTGTAAAACACACACAGACACACTTGCAAATGAGGCCCAATTATCATCCCTTCATCCCTATTTCTCCCCTCTCTCTCTCTCTCTCTCTCTCTCTCTCCTCTCTTTTACTCTCAATTCTTCTCTTTTTACAAAAACTTTTCACATCTCCTGTATTCCCTCTCCGTCCTCCCTCAGTCCATCCATCTTACACTGAGTGACCCAGTATCTTCTTCAGTTTCAGGACAGCGTGCTGTAGGTCCACTCCATGGCCTTGTTCTCTTTATTCCCTCTCCACAGTTTTTCATCGCTCTGCCCTGTAGCTATCTAAAAAACCCAAGAGGGGCGACAAGAAACAAGGCCACAGTTTAAATGTGTTATTGCTTCTACACAAAGTAAACCTAGTTTGTTCAAGTGCTCTGTGTTCATTTGAGAGAACAAGATAAATGCCATTTCCTTTCTTAGCTACTTTTGCCACTGCAAAGTTCCTACATGTTTTTAGTTCATTTCTGATTGAAAACAAAGCGCACAATAACATGATCTGATTGGACTTAATCCAGTTATAAATTAATACCGACTGCTTCAAGAGGTTTTGAGTTATTCCTGTGACAACACAGCTCAGGTGGTTTCACTAGATACTTGTTTGTGAGTATTTTTGGAAATCAAATGTCCCATGTGTTTGTTACCTTATTACCTGTTTTTGTAGCTGGATATTGAATCTTTAAAGAGTGATTTAACACCAAGGTAAGGTGTTACCTAGGGCTTTCACGCAATTAAATATTTTAATCGTGATTAAGCGCATGATTGTCCATAGATAATTATGATTAATCGCAAATTAATTGCACATTTTTTATGATGATTGGTTGACACTTCACTGTGTCATTGGAGTGCTGAAAAAAGTAGAGACCAGCTCGACTGTATTTTTATCGCGTTACGGAGCAACAAGTATTAGGCGTCACTTTGTAGCTTTGACTTTATGGCCTGTTGCTGTGAACACAGCAGAAGTCTGTGCCTCTGATTTATGTTAAGAGATGCACTAATAAGTCCAACTGATCACCATGAAAGACCAGTAACAAGCCAGGACAGAGCAACATGTATGTGCACTCTGAATGAGTCGGGATAGAAATAAAAAGAAAATCTCCACAGAATAATTCATCAGGGTGATCAGGTGGAAATATCATTTTGATGTACAAGATGAGACTTCTCATAAAGAGAAATGCAGCTCCTCATAAAGGATCAGAGGCTGGACCTGAACTCATACAGCCCTCCATCTCTCTCTCTCTCTCTCTGTGTGTGCATAAACCCATTGATCGCCACTAACTGAGCGGAAAATGCTGCTAAGATCCGATTGATTTGTCCAATTGATCTGCCACAGACTCCGGCCCCACCAGAGCAAATCTGGTGGCTGTGCAGCCAGACGGACAGAGGAACATTTGGCTCCGAATTCAGCTTTGATAACCAGAGTAAAAGAATTACAAAGGCAAAGAAAGACGGGGACTGAGACGGTCGGGATGTCTGTTCCAGCCTCCCTTCCGCCTCCTCCATGTTAGCGGATGGGACAAACTGAGAAGTCAAAGCACACATCAAATATTAATAAATAATATTTCCCAAAGATGGTTTCTGTCATTTTAGGTAGTTCTTATCACGCTGATGTTCGTTCAAGTGTTCATTTTTCTGATAAGTTTGGTTTTAATTAGTTATTTAATGCTATAAAAGATGGTGAGATGTCATGATTTACAGCTGTGATTCTCTAATCACTAACAAGCGGCGGCCGTGCTCAGTTCATGATTGGTACGGGATACTACTGCGCAGACTCTGGCGTCAAAATGTCAAGATGGCAGCTCCCGTATCCGGGATATTTTGGCTTCACTTTTGTACAGTGGGAGGAAGTTGAGACGCGTCGTCCATCTATATATACAGTCTGTACTCATACTGTATGGACTGTACATGTGTGGCTTACAATATGAAGTTGCTGTGATTTAGCAATGGAAGCCGTGGCAGCACTTTTCAAACAAGCTGCTTCCCCTATTTCCTCCGACACTTTCTTTCGCTCTCACTTTTTCACACAAACACACACTAGTTACCCAGTCGTTATCTGCTTCAGCCAGTATGTCCCATAGCTCTTCTATTAACATTCAGACTGATAAAGCTCTTGCAAATCACTCCCACTGCACTGCATACTGACTGGCCTTAATGGGATGAGGCATTGTGTGAGTGTGTGTGTGTGTGTGTGTGTGTTTTGGGTTGTGTTGGTGATGATTGTATCCCACATTCATACATCTTTTTTAACCTCTAATTGACAATATAATGTTTGAAAAACACTAAAATGTAATTTACAATTGCCATGCTTACAAAAGACTTTTGCCTAACATCATTAATGACAAAGAACGTCTTAAAATGCTGTATTTTCAAAAAGCATTTGATACAATAATTCATACAGTGATCATTTTATAATTAATTAGAATGAGTTTGAGTAATTTTTTAATAAAAAAAAAAAAGTCTAATTTCTCTGATTCCAGCTTCTTAAATGTGAATATTTTCTGGTTTCTTTACTCTTCTATGACCGTTATCCGAATGTCTTTGAGTTGTGGACTAAATAAGACATTTGAGGATGTCATCTAAAGCTTTTGGAAACACTGATCGACATTTTTCTCCATTTTCTGACATTTTATAGACCAAATAACTAATCGATTAATCCAGAAAATAATCAACAGATTAATCTATATTCTAATCTATATTTGTTAGTTGCAGCTCTAGTCCAGTCATACCTATAAATCGTACTCAAATGGTTGACGTTAATGGGACTCTTTCAGAGTCAAGAATCATGGGATGCGGGGTGCCACAGGGTAGTATCCTGGGTTCTTTATTCTTTTTATTATATGTAAATTACTTAAAAGCAGCCGCCTCATGTAATCTTTTTGTATATGGCGACGATTCTGTTTTATTGGTAGCACATACAGATAAATCAGTGGTTGAGAATACCCTCAGTGAGGAAAATGTAAGTAGATGGCCGGCAGATACTAGACTATCCCTAGACTTGGGAAAAACTGAAGCCATTCTTTTGGTTCTAGAATAAAATTAGCAAGGTCACCATGTTTTATGGTCAAAGTTGGAGAGTTCCATATAACTGCAAAAGATGGTGTAAATTTTCTTGGCAGCATTTTAGACAAATTTTAATCAGGTGAAAATATAGCTTTAAAAGCCATCACCAAGATAAATCAAATAATTAAGTTTCAGAAAAGTTACCTTGCTGGACATCCCAATTCTTCACACACTAGCTGGAACTCTAGTTTAAAGTCATTTTGATTACACTTCTATCTGCTGGTGTACTGGATTATCACAACACTTCAAAAGCAAACTACAAAAGGCTCAAAATAAATTTATATAGGTTGTATTAAAAGTTCACCCACGTACACATCTCGATCCTGTACATTTTAAAAAGCTTAACTGGTTGATGGTGGAAAAAAGAATCAGTTATGTGAAGATACTGCTCACTTACAAAATTGTTAAAAAGATTTTACCAAAGTATTTAATTAATTTATTCTCACTCAGAGACAATCATACATACTTTACAAGAGGTAGCTTGACATACTTCAAATCTTTTTGATCCAAAAGCCTAATGGGAAAAAACACATTTCTCTACAGTGCAGCAGTACAGCGGAATAATCTGCCCACAAATCTGAAGTGTTATATGGTTTTTAATCATTAAATAAAATCAATCAATCCAATGTTAGGTGGTACATTTTAATCAGGTGTTTATTAAAAACTTCATTCTCACAGAGAAGAAAAGAGCTACATGTACAGTTTATATGTGTAAGTTAGCTGCCCACCGTTACCCACCATTACAGATTGTACTAACTCAAAGAAAGTGTCTGCTTTCCAGCCGGATGGCTGATAAAAACAATGTCATCATCTTAATGACACTGCAAAGTTAAAGCTGACTCTTTTGGCCCTGCACTCTTTTCTTATCTCATAGAAGAAAATGTTTAAAAAATGTCAGTTTGGGACAGATTTACTCCTTCAGCTACAGGCTCTGAGGCTGAAGTAATCAATCCTGAGCTCTCGGGGTCGTAGGGTTTGATTAATAGGCCTGGATGGAGAATGGCTCCATTAGTACAGCCTAGAGAGGTTGTCACACTGGGTGACCCTGTGAAGTGGCACTCTGTCATGGAGCCTTTTATGCCAGATGTGATAGGAAAATGAACTGTGCCTAGTAAAGACTGATGACAGCTTATTAACATTTAAGGCAGCTGGATTGTATTTTAATTTAGAGCTACTTTAAAGTGCAACAGCAGAATAAGGCCCTTAGGGCCAACTGGAAAGTAGAATTGAGTGTCGTCTGCATAGCAGCAGAAGACAACGTTGTAAAATGTGGAATGACGTGATCAAAATCTACTCGGGCAATGATGGTTTCTTTCCTAATGGGAGTCTAATCTCACTTCCGGTGCTCCAACTGAACACAATTCAACTTTCAGATAACCTGTTATAATTTCCGTTACCAGATATTTTTTTCACCTGAGACAGTGTTGTCTATACCGTGAGCAAAAGACATAATTGTGGAGTTTATTGCAGAAGAACAGTGTTGCATCCCAGCAACAGACTTTCACACATTTAAAAAATAATATCCTAAAGCACAATAAAGCTTCTTAGGGCAGTTAATGTTGGTGTTTTGTAAGTTACCAGTAGAACTGTTGTAACTACACTGGTTTAATTCGGCTTCTACTGGTTGATGGGTTCAGATTAGGTCATGTGAGTCCAACCAAGGCTGGATTTTTGAGGCGCTACCAATATATCGATATTTTAGTGACAAAATCTGATATACGTACGTATATGTACAATAGCGTATTAAGGCCATTGTAGGTAAAAAAAAACAAAAAAACAAAACAAAAATCATTAATTATTTTTTTAAGGAGGCGGGAAGGGGGGTGATAACGCAATTTTTTCCCGTAAATTTAAGTTTTTTGTTGTTGTTTTTTATTTACAACTTTAATCTTGGATAATGAGTCTTTTCTTCAAATTTGACCCCCTTTCCCCAGCTCATAATATATTTATTTTTACCTGCACCGGCCATAATACGAAATTGTTGTTGACAAATTATGTTATGTCAACACTGTTTCTTAATTACTACAAATGTATCTTTGGCATTTCTGTGCTGCTATTGCTTAAGAGCTGACATAATCATGATATCACAGATGATCTAATATCTGGCAGTGCATCTGGGCACTAATGAGTTATTTTAGTAACATTTTGAGGACCTCATTTTCAGGTTTAAGTTATATCACTTTTTAGGGGTTGGGGCGGCTATGGCTGGTTCTAGTGGTCTCTACCCAATGGACAAATGGAGGAACCCTTATAGGTGTTCTTACCATGAGTTATGAGTACACACATGTACATACAGCAGACACACAATCACAGTATCGGTAGTCACACTGTCTCACTGCCCTGAGGCACTTTTTAACAACACAGAAAAGTCTACCATTCAGGGTATCTAGAGATTCTTGTTTTAAAGCAAACACAAAAACGCACACACTGGCTCTCAGTGCAGCTCTCCTCGTCAGTAACCTAAGGCGGTGGAAGGCAGCCATGATTTAAGGCCTCTAATTAAGTTGCTAACTGTGAATCTATCGCAATTCACATTTTCTTTGCGCCTGGAGGAGAAGTACGATAGATTTTAAGACAAGAGAGGAAGAGATATTGAGGGAAGAAAAGCTGGAGGGAAACTGAGGTCATGGCGTAGATGAGGAGGAGGAGGAGGAGGACAGGCACAAAAAACTGGGCTAAAATATAGACTTCGTCCAAACACAGAGTACAAATGAATTGGAGGAGTGCTTCCTAACATAATACTAGAGGAGCGTGAGAGGACACTTCCTGGTGTGACATGCTAATTTATGGAGATGGAATGCCTTTTTCTGTTTTTCCAGGTTACTGCTTGGCACCACAGAATTAAAATCTGTGCTGTTGGCGCTGCAGAATGGACTGAAGGGTATAAAACTAGCAGGCTAGGATTTGTCATTTCACAGCTGGCCAGGAAAATGGCTACGGGTGTGAGAGGTTGAATAATGCGAACAGATTGGACACTCCCAAAAGGACAAAACAAGATAGACACCAAGAGGACTGGAATGTGTCCTCCAATGCAAACCCTCATAATTCACAAAGGCATCAATCTGTAACGACCAAGTTTATTTCTAGGTCAAGGCTTTGGATCCATATTTGTTACACCTTAAGCTCTTTTTGTGTTTCTTTGCTGAACAGCAGGGCAGAGAATATGTGATTATCTTGATGGACATCCCCATATAAATTGTTGAAATGCTCTATAAACGGTGTTCATGAGTAGTATAGCTGTGACATACAGTAAATAAAATATATAAGAAATGTTAACTTCTCAGCTGTGTTTCCTGATAGTAGCTTAGATGACCATCATTGTTTTAGGTTTCTTAACACCAACTTGGTCAACTATCTTCTATCTGCAGTTTGATCCCACTTAATCCCCCTCTTGTGTCAATTCTGGTTGCAAAAAATCAAGATGGCGAAGGCCAAAACGCCAAACTCGAGGCTTCAAAACAGTAGTCCACAAAACAATGGGTGACATCTCAGTGACTACGTCCACTTCTCATATACAGTCTATGGCTGAAACCTGTCCGTTTCCTTTTGCTGCTGTGCATCATTAAAAGTTTTACACACTTATTTGCGAGTCCTGACAACTTAATTTATCAATTTTGAGATTTTTGGGTCGGCACTAATCATACTCTAAAGACGATTGAGTTGAGCACGCCAGTATTTTGTTGGACCTTTTACGATCTTCCTCAGCAGATGGAGGTAGCCTCGTTATTGCCCAGTTGTCGGAGCAATTTCAATTAATTTAGCATTTCTTGTCCTTTTTGGTTTAAAAGTTGAGATTGAAAAATTGTACGCAAATGACCTCTTAAACAAAATGTATTGTGATAACCTAGAATACTTAAAGGAAAGGTAATACTAAACCAAAAACACCATTAATTTAATTGTGACTTGCCTGATTTCCCATCTTCATGATAACAGTTATGAAACAGGATGAAACATGGGCAAATTGATTAAAATCTATGGGCTGGGCTCCTATTAGCCAAACAAACTGCATCATATCAGTCCTATCAGAGGTGGATGATGCCGGCTCATCTCTTGATTTATTATGAAAGTTCAATATCAGCTTTGCTACACTGGCCTAAGCTTTGCATAATCTCCAAAAAAAAAAAAGTCATCTAGTTCTAGGTCATCATAACATTTAATTAACGTTTGCAATCTAGGTTTCAAAGAGAATTACTGAGTGTTTTTCAGCGTGCTGCATTACATTATTGTAAAGCATGATGACGAAGAGAGAGACGTCGCTGTGCCTCCTGTCAGTGAATCAAATTCTAGAAAACTGAGAGTTTTTATTCAGCCGGCTTTTGATATGAATCTTCATACCCCTGACTGTGAAAATTAAGCCGATTGAGATCACAAAACAGTCAACAGGAGAAATTCATTCCCATTTTGCAGTAGATATCATTGCTTTATCATTGCTAGATAATGTCTTCAAATTGGGATGAAAGCAAGTTGAGGCTTCTGTAAGGATGTATCTTCAAACATTCACCATTTGTGCAGTATTTTTACAATATTGCAGTACAGTCTGAAGTGCAAGGAGAGGTCATAAACCAAACTGTGTTTTTATAGCTCAGAGCTTGTAATAACTCTCATTACATCCCAAGTGAGAAAAGGGATGTAGAGCGTGCTAGTTGGTAACAGTGCCTTTGAAACTGGGCCACCAGGACATCTGCATCAGCAGTCAAACACAACAGTGGACTCCCATCAGATCAGATGGACTAATACAGTTGTGTTGTTCTGGTTGTCAATGGATGAATGCCAGTTTTCAATCTCAGTACGGGAAGTGGCTGTAACAACAAAGAGTTTCCATCAGAAAACAGACTTGAATGGCCCTCGGTAGCTATAGAAACAGGTTCATTTCACCCAAAATAGAGCAGAGGCACCTCCCTGACCGGGTGTTTTTATTGGGTTTACCAGCATTAATGTATTATTTCAATCACAGGGATGTTATTGCAAGTGTTCGTGCTCAGGTTTTTTTTGGCGGGCCTGAAATTGTTGCTCAATGACGCACTGGAGCCATCCTTATAGCATAACCCATTCCCTAAAACTATATTAGCACATAGCATCAGTGGTTTTCCCACTTAATCACTTTCTATATAAGTCTTTGTTAACTTTCTGCATAAGTAGAGAGCAATAGTGGGATGGCTAAAACTTTCAGAGCAGAGAATAATGCTTATTTTTTCATGATTTTGAAACATTAATTTATATACTTGATGATTTTTTTTTAATCATTCAAATTTGGCTGGGTGGTTAATTCATTTTTTGTGGTGTGACAAACTCAGACAACATATTTATTTTTGCTTTACCCAAACTTAAACCACCAAAAGTTCAAATAGATTTTTTTCAAATTAATTTGAACTCAATTTATTTACTGTAATCCTAAACTCAATTGTATTTGATTGGAACATTTTTACTCAAACACATGATTACAGATCCAATATTTAATATCTTCCCCAAATTGAAAAAAATAAATCATTAAAAGTCACAGCTTTATTACTAACATATATGCAGTCTTCTTTACTTAAAGGAGCAGTGTGTAGGATTTGGTGGCATCTAGTGGTGAGGTTGCAGATCGCAACCAACTGAAACTTCTCCTGTGTGCCAAGCGTGTAGAAGAACTACGGTGGCCGACACAGAAAAGTAAATGCACACAAGTGACAATTACAGGTTAATATTGCTAACATTAGCCACCTTTAGCTGCTGGTCATACCAGACCAAGTAAGACTGCTGCAGCAAAATCCCTCTTTGTCTTAAATCATTCTAGGGTGCATGTTATTGCTCATGCATGCAACTTTCATAAGAGGATGAGTGTTTTATTTCTTTGAAAAGTTCAATTTTATTGCTTAAAGTAAACTCCCAGTGTCATTATTTGCCCAAGTACTTGAATAACTTCAATAGCCGTGCTCAAACAAGTCGACAGGGTTTGACAGCTCTGGTTTTTAAAACTTCTTCATTTTCTAATTAAGTTCCAGCCGGCATTACTCATGTCAAATAGTCTTAAATTTATCTTTCTAAAACATGCAGACCCCCTGGCCAGATTAATGATATTCCAAACACACCCTCATCTATCCGTCTCCAGTGTTTTCCTTTATACCCGCCCTTCATTGCTTTGTGTCTGTTTGCTTTACGCAGCAGCTTTTCCCTGCTGTCTTTTGTTTTGTTCTCCTTAACAGGGATTTAGTTGTCTCACAGCGGGGCTTTGGGAGGGATTGGCGTGGACAGGGGTGTGTTTACCTCCGCGTCTCCACCCTACCAAAAGAAGGGATTTATCACAGGGTTTATAAAAGGATTGAGAAGGATTGATAGACAGATCAAGCCTACAAGTTGACTGAGGGGAAGTGGAGAGTGTTGTGGAGATAAAGGTATAATGTTATTCTGGAAGTAGCTGGAACTCTGAAACACACTTGAATTTAAAGTGGCAATAGACAAATGTTATGTTTTAACCACAGACTGTATATAAAAAGTGGACGTAGTCACCGTGACGTCACCCATCGGTTTGTGAACTGCTGTTTTGAAGCCTCTAGTTCGGCATTTTGGCCGTCGCCATTTTGTTTTTGTGCAACCAGAAGTGACACGAGAGGGTGGAGCTAAGTACAACCGAACACTGAATACGACATTTTTAGGCGACCAAAAATGTTATAATTAACTTTCATGAACTGAAAACACACTGTGAAAGGGTCAAAGTTGTAAGACAAAAACACAGACAACTCCCAGACCGGTCAACGCTGTGGTAGCAACCTGTCAATCACAAGGTAGCCACGCCCTAAAGCATCTCCTGCTTTATGGTCTATCTGACTCTAAATGGGACCATCATTTACAAATGAACATCATGCTGTATTGAAGAAGACTTGAACCATAAACTCATGTTTACAGTGTTTACTGAGGAAATAAATCAAGTGAGCAGTAGGCTCATTTTCTCATAGACTTCTATACAATCAGACTTCTTTTAGCAACCAGAGGAGTCGCCCCCTGCTGGTTATTAGAAACAATGCAAGTTTAAGGCTTTCGCTTCACTTTTCTGACCCGGAGTTGCCCACTGACTTTGCGACAGCGATGCCAACAATAATACCACATGAAAACGCTAACGGGGGGCCGGTCCCACAATATATTCAACTATTTATGCAGGTAATCTTAGACTTTAATATCCAATTTTAATCTGCATCCATCTAAAGCTAACAAACACACAACTCCCAACTTAATCAGGTCTACAGTGATGGGATTTTTCCTCACCATATTATGTTCTCTGACCCTGATCTTTGCTCGCTGCTGATGCTGCTGCGGTGGTCCTCTCTGTGTCTGCTTGACTTGATTAAATCCATGGTGTAATGGGAAACAAATTATGGCTTGTGCAGCATGATGAGTTGAAGGGGGGATAATTAGTATGTTCATCCACCTCTTTGAAGCGATACGTGTGTGTGTGGCACTTCTCCCAATTCACACTCCTCCTCCTCCTCCTCCTTTTTTCTCATTTGTTGGATGTCTCCTGTGTGTGTGCAGCTCACGTGTCCACATGTAGTTGTTGTAGTGCACACATTCTGGTGTGTGTAGTGGATCATTAATATGTATTCATGAGTAGTCACTTGAAGCATCGCCACCAGAGTCATCAGTCCGTAGCGTGGAAGTGATCTGTCAGCGGCTCTAATGATCCGACACACACATACATATACACCCCGTTGCTTGGTCTTCTGTCCTTGTCAAGCGTGCCAGAGGTTGGTAACTCTCACATATGGCCTGAGAGTCTCTGAAGCCAACGTTAGGGGAAAGGGTGGGGTCCGTAAGCTCTGATTTACTGGCCTAGAGAAACCGGCAAGGATATCAAGTGCTGCCAAAGTCAAATGTCACAAAAAACCTAATAAATGCACCCATAAATATGACAAATGGAGTGTGAAGTTAGCTTTTAGTGTCGTTAATGTAACTCCATCTGTATCCATTTTAAGAATCTATTTGTAAATGTCACTAAAGCAAAAGAAGCTTTCTAGAACAGCATGTAAATTGCAGGAACGTTTTAGTAGTCGTCACAATTTAAAGTGACTGCTGAGTCACTGAGAGTCTTTAAGGATTTGGCGGTTTAATATCGAGGCAAGCGGGTTTTCTGTGCTCATGAATTCCGTTTTTAACATGACTCATGCTGTATTCTTGTTTGTTGTTAACAAAGCACTTATAAAAGGAATTAATATGAAATATACACACAAGTTAAAACAAGTTAAGGTGCCTCTGCTTGTGGGTTGAAAATAAAATGTCAAACATTATGCAGCTCTTTTACCCACCAGCTGTGCTTTTTGTTGTCCTGTTTTATTTAAACAGAACCCTCTTGTCTCCTTCTCTTCTTATCTTTGTCCAGCGGTATTGGTAGAAACTGGCCCTGGGCCTCAGGCGGCAGCAGCATCCTGGCAGAGTATGGCACCCTGCATCTGGAGTTCATGCACCTCAGCAAACTCTCAGGGAATCCGGAGTTCGCACAGAAGGTAACAGACACACATGAGAATAGATTCTATTACTTTATCCCACAGTTAATGGATGCATTTGTGCAGGATTTCCACTTTCACTCTCATACTTTAGAAGTGTCAGAACTCAGAGAGGTGATTTCCTGGAAAGAAAAAATAATCTTATTTCAACACAGTCTCACGGCAGTTTGTGAAATAGTCACGACATTTAATCTATTTGATTCATGTACATAGACACGAATTTCCCTCTTTTTCGTGACGCTCAGCACGACTTTCAACAACGTATTTTTTGTTTGTTTTCCTCGAAAGTCCAGCAACACATGACACAAGTGTCAATTTCTGCTCCAGTCCTTTCAAAATAAAACTATTTAGTTAGGTTTAGGAAAAGATGGACTTGGTTAGGCTTAGGCAACAAAACTAGTTAGTTATGTTTAGGAAAATATCTCGATTTGGGTTAAAATAACACCGGACGTGGCGTAACTTAAGTACGGGAGTTACATGAAAAAAACCACTTAGTTAGCTTTAGGAAAAGATCGCGATTTGTGTTCGCTTCCCAGTTCACAATTACGTGGATTACATAAGAATTGATTTTGTGCTGATCACCATGAAAAAAAATTGAAATTTGTGTCTTTGTGCACGAATCAGTACATTAAATTATTAAATTGCGTGACTATTTCACAAAATGCTTATGCAAACTGCTTATATCCCCATACTGATTATATATCTTTTCAGAGTGTCTCATACAATCCTTTTATATACTATATTTCCACTTGTGGTGTTTGAAGTGAGCTTTACTTGTTGCTTTATTCTTTTAATCATTAGGTAATGAACATCCGGAAAGTACTAAATCGCCTGGACAAACCCCAGGGGCTCTACCCCAACTACCTGAACCCCAACAGCGGCCAGTGGGGCCAACGTAAGTCCTCTCTCCCCCCTCTTATCACATCCCATCCAGTTTGTCTTGCCTCTCTCCAGTCCCCTCTTGTATAGTCCTTGAGTATCACAGCAGCACCTGAGTGGGAACACTGACTGCCCTTCAGATCAGGAGTCTCTTAGAAGCTGTGCCAACCACCATTTGTCTTCCTGTTTCTTTATTTCTTTGACGCACATGCATGTTGAACACGTGGTCGGTGCTGCTCCCGCTTCTCTTATAAGGAACTAGATATTCCAGTTGCTGAGTCAGCGCTCGTAGGGGATTTAAGTTGTCAGTGTGATTTGGGATACTCCTTAAAGCTGTTTTTAATACAGTGGACTATCGGCAGTTGGTTTTCTCCAGCTCTTTGGCCCTCCACTGGTTAAAGAGAGAGTAAACATTGAATTTGTGTTCCTTATATTTGCTTTCGTTGTTACGAACGTCATTGTAGCCGAGTCCTTTCTGCCTTGTTGCCACATGTTTTTTGCAAACACAAATGCAAGACTTCCTGCAGAACAGATGAAACAGAGAGGATAGAGACGTAAACACAGTGTGATTAATATGAAAATCACAGGCTGAAATCTTTGGGTTAATAGTAACCTGTTCTTTGAGGCTGATATCAGAAACATTTATGCAAATTTGCATTTATCACTTGAAGAATGTCACCAAAGTTCGACCTTTTCTTTCCCAAGATGACGCTGAAACACTAATGCATGCAAATTACCTTTTGTTTCTGTATTACTGCTATGCACTTTATGTTGCTCTTTCAAAGAAAACTATCCTACACCAGTAATTTGTACCGACTGAAACCAGGAATACAAATATCCCCCTGATGTTTCAATCACTTCACTGGCTCCCACTCAGATTTTAGAGTTTGAAGAGATTAACTTCCTCTCAGTTATTGAACATAAATAATCACCTGCCACTGTTTTCTAGAGCTCTCAGATCCACTGACTTATTTCTGTTAAAAGCCGTCTGTACAGGGAGAAGAGCTGAAATGATCAATCGATGAATTGATGAGTCGATCGTTACAAACATGATCAGTAACTATTCTGATAATCGATTTATCCCTCAGGTGTTTTTTAAGCCTTAAATTCTCTGGTTTCAGCTGCTTAAATGTGATTACTAGCTTCGTCTTCTATCATGATAAATTGGATTTATTTTGGTTTTGAACTGTTATTGCAAATTGATTACATCAGTTTGGGCTTTGGGAAAATGGTCTAAATTAAAGCTAAAATATGAACATTTGTTGCAGCTGTAGTTAGTAAGTTTTTGACATAAGAGTGTTGTATTTCTTCAAAGGCTGCACAATTATATTGATTGATTTTGCAATATAATTTAAGATATTAGAGGAAAGGGTCATTTTTACATCATTCTCATTTTCATTGAAAAATATATGAAAATGATTATGGTGTGATTTTTGCGTCTCTAGAATATGATGTGTGGGCCAGGACATCTCTGCAGCACCACAATAATTTAAAATTGTATTTAAAATGGTAGCATGACATATATATTTAACATATCTTGCAATTTCCTCCTCAGCCTGCGATTTGAAAATTGCACTAGGTCATAATGCAATTTCGATAATATTTAGATTTATTGTGCAGCCCTAATTTCTTCTTAGTTTGTTCTTATATTGATGTCATACATGATGACAGACTGACCCAACAGTTGTTCAACTTGTGCAAAACCAGATTGATTTATGTGAACATTGTTCTAGGAGTGGATGCAGTCTGAATGGCTGTAGTGTCCCTTTTCCCTCTCTCTTCACACCTTCTCATCTTTCCATCTGAGCCTTGTTGACATTACTCTTTACATTACTGCAACCCACTATTTTACCCGCGTCACTGTCACATATTTTCATCCTCACTCCTCCCCCCAATCTCTATCTGTAACAGCATGTGTCCGTCCACCTGTCTGCCTTCCTGTCAGGTTGTGGTAACAGGGTATAATACTGAGTCGATCATCAGACTCTTCAAAGCGTGTAGCTGAACAGGTAATGATGATAATGATAGAGAGGTCTGACTTTGAGGAAGAGGAGAGGGACATGAAAGAGAAATAATATATAAAGGAGAAGGGATGTAAGGTATAGTTTGAGAGAGAAAACCCAGCAGTAAAAGCCTCTCCTTATGCCACTTGTCGTATGTCGGAGAAAACTGCCGGCTGAGTAGATGTAATGAAAGTGACACTGACAAGAGAAGGGCTGGCTATCAAAATCCATTTTTCAAACCCATTCTTAAAGCAGCTCTAAGTGATTTTTGACCACTAGAGAGCAGAAATTGGACTCCAGAACAAACTCAAAGTGACAAACCTCGACATAGCTACTACATCAAATTATCAAGTTCTAAAAGGAGTACTTTGACCTTTTTTTGGGAAATACTTTCTTACAGAGAGTTAGATGATTAGCTCGTCATCAACACCAGCAGAGACTTCAGGAAGTCCAACCGATTCGAATGCTATCAGGCAATTAAATGTTCGTTATCGCTCGCTATAAGCACCACATGTGTCAGGAAGGGCCTACTTAAAACCAACACGTTCTAACACGTAATACTGCATGAAATGTTACATTTTGAGCACAAACAAAACAGCTTATTTACGTTTAGGGAACAAAACCACTAGGTTAAGTTGATGGAAAAACATTGTGTTTTGACTTTTGGCTTGAAATAACTATGTTTCAAAAGTGAAAGTGAAACTAAAGGCTTATGAACACAAAGACAACTACATGTTGTTGGTTTCACACAGGATGCGAACCCCAACAAACTCCACCCCATATGGAGTTTCATGCTGTCTCTATTACAGCGCCTTCCTGTCATAATTACTAAGGTCGCTGTCGTCTTCTTGTATTCCTTCTTTCGGTGATCGACCATGTGGATTGATGACAAAACCTACGAGTGGGTGTGGCAGGGCCCTACTGACCCATATCTATGAGCTTTGTAACTGATAACGCACATTTACTGGTCTGATTTCAGTCCTTGGTTGCATGTTGTGGCGCCGATTGAAAACCACGGCCCACCGGAGAGGAAAACAGAGTATGAAGCGTCGCGCTCTGTCTCTATTAGGCTGAAATATAGTAGACAGATAAAGTGGTATTGATATTCTCAAGCGACTGAGAGTGTTGTCAATCTTGTTTGTCTTACTCTCGACAAGAAAGAGAATAAGCATATTTCCTAAAATGTCGATCTAGTCCTTAAATCTTTTGACAAGCTAACGGCAACCTGCATGTTCACAAATGAAAGTCCAATATTCAGTGGCGGGTTATCTAAATCCTGAAACCAATTTCTAGGACTTTAGTGGACCTCTTTGACCGAATAGTGCCAGGAACTATTTATTATATAACAGAAGTTATCTAAGGGCACTTTTCATATATTTTGTAATCTATTATTTACTGCCTCGACTGGTTGGGTTGTGACCTAACACAACATCAGGAACATCAGAAAAATGATCCTTTAGCCTGCTGTGTTTTCATTTTTGCCACCAACCAAGAACAGCAGAGATTGGGTGTATTAGACCATTAATGGATTGAAAACTGACTTTGTTTGGAACCGTATTTTGCATACAAAATAGCACAGAAACATAATGTTCTTTATAATTTATTGTTGCGAGACTGTGGTGTTTGGATCAATAGGAAAAGGCACATGCAGAGGGGAGAAAAGGAAATTGAAAAATCACCAGAGAAGCTGAAGTAGTGTCTCTAATGTTGTTAGGATCTTCCAGCTTGTGAGCATTTCAGTTTTGAAATGAATGAATCCTAATAACTTTTCATGCTTAATAAGCTTTAATACCCATTTCACCTTGTAAACGTGTCAGACTAGTCACTGTTCTACATCAAATCAGGGCATATTTCTCTTGATTTCCACAAGAAAGTTGTGGCATTAAATTAGAAATCCTTTGTTCCAGTTTTATTATTTAGTTTTTTTTATATCTACTGATGTGCTTTAGAGTTTATTAGCGTCCTGTCTGGTTTTGTATTTGATACCCAGCCCTTGATTGGGGCGCTGTTCGTATCTGTGACGGTTAAATACGGACCTACACTTCTGGTCTACTTACTTTTATTGTCTGATGCATAAAACACTGAATAAAGCTACTGAAAACACATCCACCGTTATAATTGTTGGCATTTAGCTGACACTCTTAACCAGAGCCAGTAACTGTGTATTCATCCAAGTATTTTATGCAAATTATGACATATTCAATTAGGAATGCTGAATAGAAACAGCAAGTTTCAAGAGAGAAGAAAAAAAAAAATCCCCTTTTATGCTCGTCTTAGTCAGAGAGAGTTTTTCATCTAGAAAGAAATTATGCAATAGTGATGGGAATGCATTTGTTGAATAAATTATGACCCAGGGATGTTTGCAGCCTAATGTTGTCTGAAAAATATCTCTCCGCCACAGCCTCTTTCATACGCTGTGCATACACAGAAAACATAGTCATGTTTAAACTTTTAACAGTCACAGTATCCACCTTATCTCCGCTTCAAAGTATGGATTCGAAACATGTTTATACGTGAATGTGTGATCGCTTTTCATCAGCTCTATTTCAAGCTTGTCTCGGTGCGCTCGTTCCTGGTTTTAATATTGAACTCGCAGGGGGCCAGGTGCTCTTATCGGCTCAAAACCATTCCCGTCTTCACCACCTGCCTCCTTTCTTTTCCCTTCAAGATGATCACAGCTGACATTTAATCTCTGCGCTCCACAAACAGGGCTGGACTCTGTTAATGACATATGCATATGAATGAGCCTTCACTGACAATCAGCAGGGAGAATACAGAAGTACAGCTCAGCTGGCTGGAGGCTCTCCTACGATAATAACACACACGCACTGTAGTATATATAGACTGTAGGTATGTTCTCTGTATATTAAACACATATTTCTGGCCCTGTGCCATGTGAGGCTGATCTATGGATGTGTCCAGAAGGTGTAATCTAAACCAGCATGCATGTAGGAGGCCTGTGTGTGTGTGTGTGTGTGTGTTATCATGTGTTTATCTGTGTGTTGCAGATCACGTGTCCGTGGGTGGCCTGGGTGACAGTTTCTATGAGTACCTGCTGAAGGCCTGGCTGATGTCTGACAGGACTGACGAGGAGGGCAAGAAGATGTATTATGATGCCCTGCAGGTAAAACACACAAACACACACACACCAGAAATCTCTTCAGTCAGGGTTGAGGTGACTTTGACTCCTCGAGAATGAAAGAATGAATGCACACAGATGGATTCACAAAGGTAGTTTGTGATTTATATATAAATGACTCTCTCCGCAAATCTGTTTTTCAATATAAATATTTTTCAATGGACACAAAAATAGTTATTGTTGTATATTAAATGTGAAACAAATCCACATAAAAAAATAAGGTTCATAAATATATTTCTGATGCACACACAAATATTTCTTGTTTTGAATAAATGATATAGAAATCCACGAAGTTATTTGTACGTCACGGCAAAGGCCAGCGTGTCCATATAGGCAAACTAGGCGACTTCCTAGGGCGGCACTTTGGCAACGAAATGTGGGTCACCATGAACTGTGACTAGTGTTCCAGCTCACCTCAGCTCACCTGGCCTGACTTGTTTGGACTCAGTGCAGTGGTGACGTGCTGATACAAACTGAGGCGGTGTCATCCCACTATGAAGAGTCTTGAAGGTCTTCAGCATTATCAGATTCTCTTTATACCACAAAAACTGTATCAGTGTTAAAATTGCTGTCCAAAATATTTCGGCGTGCGCCCTCCAGGCGCTCAAATAAAAGGCCTTTCCATCTCAAAGTCCCTGGAGGGGTTTCTGTCCCAGTCTGTCCCTGCTGCTAATAGAGGGGCAGCATAAAGCAGCAGAAGTACTGTACGTGTGCCAGGCTTGGACACAGCCTCTGAAACAGCTCTGCCCCCGAGATGTTTGACAGTGGAACGTCGTCCAACTTTCTGTGTAGGACTGTGGACTGAACACGGCCACAATGGGTGGATGCAAATTCTCCGAGGGCTGGATTGACAATCCAAAATACAAAGTCTGGTTGGTTAACAATTCCTAATGAGAAAAAAAAGCTGAATGTGAACTTAGAAAAGTGTAAAATCTAGTCACAGCATCCTCCCCGAGTCACAAAGTCAAATATGGTCTACAGTACGTGCTTTTACTGTAATACTGTAGCCTAATATAGAACCTATAATAACCTTTTATTTAGTGTTCTTTGTGGGTTTTTCTCCGAGGTGTGAATGTACGACGGAAACCGAAATCATCATTTGTCACCTGTCTGCGGGTCCCTAAACGCACCATCTGTGGATGGTGTTAAGCACCTTTCCTGTCCCGACCATCTCATCGTGTTATAGCGCTGATCTCTGTGGGCTGTAATTTACAATCTGTTGCACCTCCACCACTGAGAACTGCAGTCTGTTGCATGAATGAAAGTGATTTAACATCAAACTGCATTTCAATATCAACATATCGAGATGTTAAAAAAAGTAAACACGACATGGGTCACCACTAGAAAACTATGAATATAAGTGTAATATACAGCCAGTGATCTTCTTATTGAATGGACAAAATCCGGGTTATTCACAGATGGGGAGCTGCAAGGATAAGAAATGTCTTTTTGATAATAGTGGACAACAAACATGAGGCCAGTTTTAAAGATTAGAAAAGTGCTCTTGTTGTTGTATTTATTTCTCCCTGCAGGGGAGATATTAAAGGAATCAAGTCGCCCAAATAACCTTGAAGCTGTTGCTCATGAGATAATAAAAGCAATGATTTAAATGATGACATGTTATTACCATAAATCTTTTCTGGGGCGACTGGTGTTTTACTAAATTATGTTGTGTTTGACTCATGTGGAGTTTTATTTTGCTTAAAGTGGCAATTTAGTGATTAAGTATTCGCTATCTTTCACTTCGACCACTGCGCAGCCAAAACGTTCAAATATTTAGTGTTTGGCCTTTAATCCCGTGGAGCCAGATAGTGAGTTTGAGCAGATGGGGAATGTGATGGCACAGACAGAGAAAACACACTTTCATATAAGAAGCAGATGAATGTGCAGCCTCCTAAAGTGAATAGACAGACAACACACAGCTTTTCTCTGTTTAAACAAATTGTCAACTTAAGTTGTGGTGACAAGCGTCGGGTCTCAGCTGGAGAGAGCTGACTCTCCGATTGTTTTTCTGTAACACGCTGGGGAGCAAATATATAACATGGCAACTAAAATGCAGAATTAAGCATGCAGGGATAGTTTACCCATAATCCCTCCCGATCTACAGGGATAATAGATGAGCTTGATTTATTTACCGGGGAGAAGAGAGAGAGCAGCAACAGTCACAGCAGGAACATGATATGATAACCTGCTCTGGTTCTATACAGTCTGGGCTGTATTAAAGGGTCAGTACACCCAAAATACACCTCTTACTTTGAGTTGACTTGTTGTTTGAAGATCTGGGTTTTATACAGATGTTTGCAAATGAGTTGTTTATAAGGAGGAAGATGTGCAGAAGGAAGCAGCCTCGTCTTTATGGATGAAACAATTCCCATTTGACTCTCTTTACTCAGCAGCACACATCTCCTGCCCACCAGGCACTAATGCGTTTAATTGTTTGCAGCTATAAACAGAAGTTGGATGGGTAGCAGAAAATTATAATTAAATAAAATAAATAAAACTGTTAACGACAAGAAATGGGAGATTTCTGGAAGAAACTGTTGCCGTTCAGCTTTAAAAAAAAAAAAGAAAAAGACTTTATGTTGCTTTGAGCCCCACAAACCAAGTGCCAATAAAGGAATACTTCAGCCACAAAAAGACCATTTAAATGGGAAATCTGGTGTCTTTCACATAATAGCATAAATACATAATGTACGTAGTCACTGTGACATCACCCATTGCTTTGTGGACTACTGTTTTGAGGCATTTTGGCTGTCGCCGTCTCGGCGACAGCCAAAATAAAACCCGTTCTAAAACCCGTTATCACTCTTTGTCCATCAGGCGATAGAAACCAACCTGATGAGGAAGTCGAGCAGCGGGCTGACCTACATAGCAGAGTGGAAGGGGGGGCTGCTGGAGCACAAGATGGGTCACCTGACCTG
>CAKALG010030836.1:0-20894 GCA_916700815.1 Helicolenus hilgendorfi | reverse complement strand
AAACGTTATCGTCTCCCACCAAAACTCCGGTGTCTCCCCCGTTCCCTCCGGCCGCGGTCGGGAGGTTAAAGCAGGAAAAGCCAACACTAGGATCAGCATTGATTCATGGAGAGACCTTGGTCTGGTCAGCTAACGTTACTGCCAAGCAGCTGAAATATAGAGTGATATTGTGCTTTTAGCTGACGTGTGTCGCCTCACTGTTTTGAGTGATGTGCGTTCATGTCTATGTAGAGCGAGCACAAGCGCGATCCCGACGCTGACTTTCGTTGACTTAACGACCACAGGTGTCGCTGTTAACAAGACATTTCTGATTCTGACAAACAGTCCCTTTGAGGTACAATTTGAACAGATGAAAAATGTGCGATTAATCATGATTAACTTCAGACAATCATGCGATTAATTGCAATAAATATGAATTATATTAAATATTCTAATCGATTGGCTGCCCTGTTATCAATAAAATCTGTCTCGCCAACTTAGTATGTGTAGCCTACATCTTTTGTATTTAAGAAACTCAATTGTTGTTCATTAGATTTCCAATTCACCTGCCAGCACTTTCAAACAAAGGGTCATTCTTATTCATTCACTTAATGTGTCACATTTCCCTCCTCTGGTTCCTTCCTATTGCTTACTGGTGGGGACTTTTGGCTCACGTACTGTAGCACACTTCCTGTTGAACTGTTCCTTAAATGCTTGGGCCTTTTCTATGAGAAGCTGTAGACAGAAGGATGAAAAGGAAAGCGAGAAAGCATTGAGCCAAAACAAATAGCGTGTTGAGAGTCTCATGATGAAGTACAAGACACGGTTTCTATCAAGCGTGTAACTTCTGAATTGAAGTCAATGTCCGCTGCACCTGTTAATCATTATGATGTGTGTCGTGACTTAGGTCTGTTATTCATGGGTTTGAGCCTTTTAATCACTTTACTTCAGTTGATTTGAAAAGAATGAAAATGAAGTCAAGTGCTCCGTCCTAAACCTCAGAGTAATAAACATGAATCACAACTTGGCACTTTAAGTTGAGTAGTTCAAACTAAAGCAAACACAATGCACACCATAACAAGCAATATTCTGTAAATTACAACAATATGTTCAACCGTATATTGTCTTATATATATACAGAAATATATATCTATATGCTTACATGTTACCCAGAATGTCTTTAAGGGATGCAGCCACTGTTTCCTTTCTCAAACACTTGAGAAAAAGGTACAAGTCAACCCAAAACAAGGCAGAGTTGAAGAAGCCAATGTTGGGAACTTGAATGTGCTGAGTTTAGGTCTTGTAATTGTGATGTGTGAGTGTGCCCTTTAGGAAAAATACCCTATGCCCACATGACATGCATCTAATTGCCAAGAGCATATAACACCATAATCACACCCTAATTACATCTGAATTGGAAAGAAGGCCTTAGCATGTATTTGTGTATGGGTGTGCATGTATGTGTTTGTGCTAAAAAAAAAAAAAGCAACGTGCCTGAGAAGCTCAGAGAGGAGAGCAAGGTGGAGTTGAACTCTGTGAGGTCCCAGACACTGTGGCTGTCACAGCAGCACTTAATGTACCACTCATTAGTCATCAGAGTCTCCTTCAGTCTCTGGAGGGAGACATGAAACTACTGCCTACAGTGCAATCTCCTACTCTCAGCGCCGCCTGAGTGCAATCCAACCACCAATTTAGGGCTTGAAACATACGCTGCTGACCACAGAGAAAGTTCAACGTTCATGCCCCTCAGAGAGGGGGTTACTGGATGTGCCTAGATTATACACAACACCAGTGCACAGACAGTAGAGTGCTTGTACACAATACTTTGAGGAAAAAAAGGAAAATGAGAAAGAGAATCCCCATTCAAATGAATCACATTCATTATAAGTAGCAATAAATACAAGGCTCTTGGTACAGTGTGTGTTCGATGCAGTGTTGTAGATTTACTATTGATTATTTTGGTATGTATTATAAACTGTGTGTTTTTGTTGGGCTTATCAAGGAAAAGCAACTACAGACATTATGGAGTTGCCAAATGTGCAGATACCCAAAGTATAGCATCTTTTATTATACACTTCTTACACGGATTGCCAAGTTTGTCACCTACTTCTTCAATGCCTGTGCGAAAGGTAAAGAGGGCAGAAGTAACAATATGTACTACATGGAGGGATATAGCTGCCCATTGTAGTGTTAAGACCATTGCTACATATGAAGCATATGAATTTTTCATGCAGCGCGGTTAAATGCAAGTGAATGTCACGAGAGTCACGCAGCATCACACCCTGCAATTAACTTGTTGTTGCATGCAACTAGTTGCATCAAGTTGGGACTGTTTGAACTCTCTGCACTTTGTTGACATGGTTGCTACTTGAGGAGAGAGTCTGTATATTCCATACAAGTATTAATACTTTGTGATTTGTATGTAAGTGGCCTCGTGGCGGACCTTATGGAGAAATGAATTTAAACCTGACGGAGCAGTTTTTCCACAGTGAGTGACACTGTGGTGAGTGAGCTGAGAGGGACCACGCCACAGCAGCTTCTAAACAGCTGCAGATCCCTTTAGGGATTTACATTCACATGGCTTGTGTCCAGGCAGTCATTTCAAAAGCTAGGTAGCTTCAGGGAGTAGTTTGTTCCTTCAGGGCAAACACTTAGTAGTCACCTAAGCTTTGCTTAATCACAACCAACAGTTTCCTGCTTTGAAAAGTGAGATTAAAGAACAGCATTAGGAAGCACTCAATACAATGACAAAAGGAAGTGACAGAGCTATACCTTACCTAATACATTAACATAGGTCGATGCTTGTGTATTGCCCAGAGGAAAGGTTACCACTTTGCAGGTGTAGGACCCGATATCTGCAAATCCAGCTCCTTCAATGGTAATGGTAGCGTCTCGTACGGAGGGGGAAACAAACGACACGCGCTTGACGTAGTCTGGAGAGATGGAGGTTCCAAACTCGGGGTTGAACACTGCCAAGGTAATGGTGCCTGAAGGAAGACGACGTTCCCAGGAGCTCTGTGTGAGGTTGGAGCCCACCTCTATTCTGCAGCCCAGTGTGATGTTCTTCCCCAGCACGGCATTCACTTTCTCAGGAACAACCACCTGGTTACCGCTCACACCTGCTGAGAGAACAGGATAGAGATGGCATTCTGATAAACAACAGCAACACATCATTGTTGCAGCTTTAATTAAATAGTAGAAATGCATTTCCCATGACACTGTCACTTCATTGGATTCAGAGATTGCACTTTTTGTTCTCCGGTGTGTAGCGGAGGAAGAAAATTGTCTGTGAATCCAAATCTAAATCCAATTTGTCAAACAGTAAGTTTCTCCTCGTCCACTGTGACAGCAATAAGAGAGATTAGAATTCAAAGTAGCTGGGACGTGCCAGCAGGGAGGCTCAGATTAAAATGACATTCTTGATTAGCTTTCTACAAGATGCACTACACTATATCATGCATTCATTCCCCTCACTCATCATCAACAGAACCTTCCCCTGGTCACATTAACAGCCATTCTTTGGTTCAGACATGTTCAGACAAAAGGAGCAGACTTCATCTGGGTTACTCTGAGTGCTTTGCTTTCCCTCTTAATAAGCAACACACTTTCACCGCAGGACACTCTGACTGTCCCTTTGCTAATCGTCAGAGCACCTTTTAAGCAGGAAAGAAAAAAAATCCCTGGAGGAGATGAAACAAAAGAAGCAATTTTATGGATGTATGCCCTCTTTTTACGAGGCCCTTAATTTGACTTGAAGCCAACCACAGTTTCTTTTAATTAGAGTTATTTTAAAGTAATGCAACATGTAAACTTTGTTTTGAACATTAATGGCCATATGAATGCTGGAATTCCTGAATGCAAAAAAATAAAATCACACTTTGAACTTTAAGAAATGAAGAAAGTGAAGCGTGTGATTCAGTGTTCATGACGCGCTGCACGGACAGTCATCTGCATGTCACAGTTGATAGACGTCCATCTGGGTTTGCAACAGAAAACAAAAACAACCAGCTCAGTGGGAATGAATGCAGTATCTTACAAACCTAACCTGAAATAAATCCTAAATTACAGGTTATGGCTGCAGCCCTGAATGGGAAAAAACTCCATCCCAGGCTCCGTGTTTTTTATGAGTAGGATCACACATACGAGTCGTGGGCCCTCTGCAGGAAGCGATATAAGAACACATTGAAATGTCCTCTTATTTTTGTTTGTATCCAAAATGTGTTCTTATTTTATTAATACCAATTGATTTCTGGGATTCACCAATGTTTTCTTATTTTCGCACTTCTCTTAGGTAAAAGAAGGTTTTACAAGTGGTCGAGAGCACTCTTACAGAAACAAGAAAAACAACATCACAGTCCACCAAAAAAACACATGAATATCATATAATCAAATTTAGATTATTATGTTTTAAGGTAGTTACTGTTATTGGATAAATACATTTGTGGGCTAAATACATACTATTGGTCCATTGATCCTAATTATCCTGTAACGCCAGTACTGACCATCTGGAAAATCATGTGTACTTTGTTTAGGTGTATTAAACAGTAGCTCCATTTCACTACTACTGAACTTCTTCTTCTTACAGACCTTTTTTGGTGGTAACTCGCCAATTCTTGGGCATGTGCCAGAGTATGTGCACACGGCACAACACCTGCCCTCGGTGTCTGAAATGAACTTTTTGCCTCACCGGCCAAGGGGACTGGTAGATTAAAAAACCCACCGGCCAAGGGGACTGGTAGATTAAAAAACCCACCGGCCAAGCGTATGATTTTAACGGGCAAAATAATAAATTGCCTTTTTGTGTCACATATACATTTGTGTCAGTACATTTCATCGAGATAACAAGGTATTATGTTGAATACAAACATAGAAAAGAGGCCTGAGCAATATTTGAAGCAAAATAATTGAAATATATTGATCCATGGTTAATCAGTTCAAACCTGATAATTGTCTGGGCGGTATTGATTTGTTCATACCTTCCAGACATTTCAACATTTACTACACGGTATATTAAGGTATATGTTTTAAAAAGGCTGGGCAAAACTCAAAGGAGCAGTTTGTCACTAAAATGAGAAGAGCTAGTCCACCTTAAAGGTCAGTCCACCTTAAGTGAGCCTGGGCCGTTGTTGTCGCTAGCTTCGAGGCTAACCCTTCACTTCAATCAGCAGGTGGCGAGCAAGACACTGGAACTTGGCATGGGTCTGAGGAGTTGTACCATTTATTCAGCGGTAAACAGCCTACACTGTGAACACACTGGACTGCTTCAATCACAGCTAGAACATCACTACTAACTTCTCTCTCTCTCTTAACCGCACATTCGCTAACGTTAAGCACACGCTGGGTGTGTGTGGATGGCAAACTCCGACACAGAGAGCACAGGACAGAAGCACCGCACCCGGAAACTACACCAAAACGCAGTAGTGTAACCAAGCATAGTTTTTTATTACATGACTATTTTGGTACATACATTTACCCTCCAGTGTGGCAGACAGCTTTCAGAGAAAGGGAAAATCCTCCCGCGTTTGGCGCTTGTTCATTTGGGACCCTGCCTGCCTTTATATAGTGTTACCTATGATAATAATAAACAGTCGGCCACACGCCTCCAATTTATGATCAAGTGGGATTCATCATTCAGCACACCTGGGTAAGAGCAGATTTGGATGCTTAAGAACGTTTGGTGCATCTGGAGTTGACTTTTATTATTATTAAATTACTGAGAAGAAACAGAAGAACCATTTAAGACTGCTGCTGCATGAGGCCCAGTGATCAAAAATGTTGAAGCATACATGTTTCTAAGAGGCTATACAAATTCAAAAATGAATTGTGCAGTAGATCCACAATAGACCTTGTAAAAATGTTTAAATGTTCAAATATAAAAAGTTGATATCATTCAAAATATTCAAAGAGTACCCCTCGGTTTTCTCCACACGGTTGCAGTCTGAGTAAGCTATATTCGGGAACCATAAATTTCCACTTTGTACGTAGTCTCGGATGTGTATGGAGTAAAGCTTATAAAAGTGGTCCGCTGGCTGGTATTTTGAGTCTTTGGCATAAATGTGAGTGGTAAGCCGCAGCAATGCTATCTTGGTTTGTGAGGAATATAGCCAAAGGAGGCTGAGGCTCCCCGTGCTCCATTACGTCCCCTGTAATTTCAGTGATTACACACACACACACACACACACACACACACACACACACACACACACACACACACACACACACACACACACACACACACACACACACACAGTTTCTCTCTTCCAAATGTGCGTCCCTCCCCATGTGTGTAAGAGTCAGGCATTTGGTTTGAATGGCTGCTGAGTCCTAAATGTATGTTGCATTGTGTTGTGAAGGGCCATGCTGTGTTAGAACACTTGGGCTTTCCTGTTTGTGTTTTTCTCTGCTGACCCACATTTTCAAAAGATTCCATTGGCTTTCTTGCCTTACTGTGTAAACTAATCTGGCACAGTTCAGCACTGTATTTAGGCTCTCAACCTATTAAACTAAAGTATTTAACTCAGGCTTCCTTATTTGTCATTCACTTGGAGACACACTTTGGATTATTATTCCATTTCTCCAAGATCATTTAGGGATCCATTCACATCCTTCTCCCACCTTTGAATCATGACCTGGTCTAAAAGAAAGCCCACAATGCTATAATGTGCTTAGCAGCGCACGTGTTGCCCTGTTTGCATTGCGTCTGCCGGAGTCCTCTGGGTGCACTGGTGTGGGGAGGAATCAGGGTCAGAGCCATGTGGGTTTTGCATTCTGCACTCCACTGTCATCTGAGCTGACACAACAGCTGTTTGTTGTCACCTTACTAGTGCAGCCCGGCTGTTTTGAATTGGAAATATATAATAAACATATACCGTATGTGATAAGAACTCGACAGTGAGATAAATATTTTCAAATATATATGTTTAACTGGTACAGGAATATAGCGGTCATGCTGATAAAAGTGGTCCTGCAGCGCTGGTAGTCTGAGTGGTAAACCAACATGCTTGGCATGCGTGACATTGTGTTGATGCATGCAGACACGTGTCTCGGACCAGGCTTCTCCATACCATGCTCTACATACTGCAGCTACCTGACACGACACTCCAACTGCTACCGAACATAGTTTGTCTATCTCGGTGTGTCAGCTTTCAGGCCTGTCAAAGCATACGGAGAAACTAGACTCCATCCGTGCTATGTTCTGTTTGTTTTACAGTAAGCATTAGGGAGTAAGTAGGAAAGGAGGGAGAGAAAGGGGGGAAGTGCTTAAAGAGGACTCCACCCTTACCATTATGGGAGGGGAGACAGATGGCCTCTGCATGGGATACCTACAGCCAGGAGGAGAGTGGGGAAACTTGGCACTGCTAGCTGAGACTCCGAAGAACACAGCCAGAGCTCGTAGAACCAGAGCTCCGTGAAATATCATCTAAAATACTGCAGGCAAATGAAATGTAAGCAGTGCGTTAAACAAAGCTGTCATATGGTTTCATCAAGGAAATAGGTGTACTGCTGCAGAGTGGAGACACAGCTCAGGACTGTCACTAGTTCCATTCCTGGTTATCCATCTTATCCAGTAGATAAATAAGGTTCAGAATTTTAATAGGATAAACACTAAAACTATATTTCCGTGGCCATCTTTATGCTGTGTCACTGACCCATTTCATTAACTCAAAGTGTGACACCCTGCACCAGAGAACAGGGAGAACTGTAAAACCCAGTATGACTGAAGAGAAATAGGCTGCACTTTTGCCCCCGTTTTCCTTGAGAAACCAAAGGAAAGAATGAACTCATGGGAAGGATATGCCTGCACTTTGAAGAAATGCTTCATATTTGTTTCTTTCCCTCCTGACATCACTAATTGCGACAAGCTGCTCGAAAGACGCAATGCTAAATCAAAACCTTCCTCTTTGCCTGGCAACCGGCTCAAACATTCCACGTCGGCCACTTGATGAGCCAAGATCTCCACCTACCCAGACCTGACCTAGCTTCAGCCCTGACCTCCCCAGAGGAGGAGGCTGTCTCCTGGCTAGAGTTCCTCACAATGAAGCCTGCAGTGCATGTCAGAACCGTGTGAGACAGGAGGGATCCAAGGCCAGAAACATTCACATGCAGCACCCAAATCGACAATATGTCATGTTCATGTAGACAAACTATGTGCATATGATCATGTCAAACAGCACTCATGAGGGACTGATCTGAAGACCTCACAGAAGAAGAATGCAGACACAAGATCTGTGCAGTAGGGAGTGTGGTTTAGGACTAAAGCAACAGGAAACTCTGAGTGCTCAGCATTCAGAAATGAATACAGTGAGGCGAGGAGGAGGACACAAAGCAAGAAGTAGGCCAGTTATCTGGAGGAAGTACAGGAGTGAGATGGACGGACGTGAAGGCTTGAACAACAGTGTGAACTATGTGAGGATATAAAAATGCAACTAAGCTGGGTCAATCATTTTTACATGCTGATATTAGTACATGACAGTTTGACAGAGTGGTTTGACAGAGCGGTGCTTGGTTTTGGCTTGATTCTTTTCAACATGGCAGCCGGGTCACAAACTTTCTCATTCTACAGCTAAACAGTACACTACAAGATGATTCTGAAAACATCTGAGGAGAGAAATAGGCATTGCAGTACAGACTTCCGAGATCATCCGGTGATCTTCTGCATCCATTGACCCAAAGACAAGACGCAGTAGCGTTTCCGTTAACCCCGCCTCCCAGCCCTCAGCCCAGCCTCGGACTGGGTCTCATTCACATGAACGGAGGAAGGGAAATCATTTTACAACTTTAAAAACTTCATTTTTTTAAATAAGGGCTATTAGAGTGTTCCTATTGGGAAGTTGATTTACTAAAAAACAAATTCTCCAGACATCTCTTTCCCAATGTAAGTCTATGGGAAAAAGTATTTTTGGGCCCAACGGCACGGAAGTTTTAGTACCACCGTTTGGCCACAATGTAAAATTTGCATCAAAAGCCCGGCGCACTTCCTGGGAGTTTGGTTCGGGCGCGGTGAAATCTTGCAAATTCCATTATGAGCACTAGGAGATGGCAGACGAACATGATTTTTTTCACGGATTATCGGTCTCATGCACCACTGTCAGGATATAGTGACGTTAGCTAAGTAACGTTAATGTTACCGTTAGCAAACTCACCGAATCATAATTACGGTAACATTAATTCAATAAACATTGGTAAAATAATCGCCAGTTTGGGTCACATTACTGTTCGCCTTTGTTTTATCTGAAGTTCGAGTTCAAGGTTCATTTAGAAAGAAGCTGCTCCCACCTAAGTTCGGCTAACCTTGTATGATCATCCCTGTTGAACTACCTTTTAGCAATGTTGCTGTGTTGTCAGATCTCAGCAGTTACTTTGAGGACAAGAATGTTCATTTCGACGTATAAATGTCAGCAGTGAAGATAGAAACTCAAATAGCTGTTTTTAGGGAAAGAGGGTAAAATGTTTATATGCCCCTTATTAAAAAAAGAAGTTGAACTCCAGAACTGGTGGAAGGCGGGTTTGGCTACCTCTATCATTCTCCTCTCCAAGGTGTTTGCAAGCAACCAGGGATGCACCAGACCTAGCCTAGCCCTCACCCTCTTCCCTGCTTCGGTAATTTCCAAGTGTGAGTAGGAGGTGAACACAGGCTGAAGGGCAGTGTTTCATTACTGTTTAATGAGTGCAGTAATTCATACTGATTCCAAGCACTAAAGTCCCTTAGTCTAGTGTAGGCCAACGGCAGCATTAGCTGACTATTAAACTTCCATCTGATTCTCAAAGTCACATTTAATAAATGTTCATTGACATGCATTTGAAAACTGCATTGACAAACTCTGCCAACCTCACACAAAACAATCTATGAATATGGATTGATATATGACTATTAGCTATAGTCATAAAACAATTATCCAATAATGTCTCAATGGGCTAATGCCCACAACAGCAACTATTCCCAACCCAATCCAAGCTCTCTGAGTGGACAGGAAAAAGTAAAAAATCATTGTAACCATTCCTTTTGTGCAGCAGCCATAGGTAGGACATTTGTGGAAAATTAACAAAGTAACAGTTGGGAATTTGCGATAGCCCTTGGCAAATTTCATAAATAAGTGCTAATAAATGTATAATTCTCTGAGAGTCGTATGTGCCTTTAAACACTGGCAACTCCAAGAAGTCAATAGGCAGAGTGGAGCCATTTGTTTGCTATTGTTACCCTCTAAAGAGGTGACCAGGAGAAAAACACATAATGCCTATATGCCTAACACAGGCCCCCAGATTTTTGCTTTATTTTTGTGAGGCCGATAACTCTGTCTCAATCAGTTAGCGACAGGATAGGCCAACTGGTGCATTGCCTGTTTTATAGCATGTCTTTATCGTAAGAAATATTTGTGCAGAGTGAAGAAAACATTAGTCCCAACACCAGCTCTAATCTACCCCCTTCCTTCCTACCATTGTATCCTGTGAGGGTGTGAGGCTTTTTCAGTGGGCTAATTCATGATGGAGACAAACACCGGCTGACGGGCCTTTAAAAAGGGGCGGGTGGGCCTCTTTCACATGTCACTGCCCTCTTCAAAACCCTTTTCTCATTGCTCCCCCATAGCAAAGTGGACGACTGTGCCCTTCTCATCCAGGTCACATTTGATTAAAGATCCATGCTTATAAGAAAAAGATCAATAGTGTTGACATACAAAGTGTCAGGATAGGTTACAACCTCTCATCAGAGTCAACTACAGCTATGCTGTAGAACTTGTGAAGGACAATGTCTGCCACTGTGTATCAAGGCAACACTAACACTCCTACAGCATCCTGCCGTATTGTGTGGGATGTGTTATTGTTTGTTGTGGGGGTTTGAGGTATTTCAGTATGTGAACACAGTGCTATGGACCCAGAGACGGACTGCAATGTGATTCTTTCTATGCAAGTCGAACATGTATGACAAAATGTACAATTTTGGAATAGACAGTTGGAAAAGTCACAGATGGTCACAGAAAGCAAGGAAGGGCATTTTTCAAGCTGCTGTGTGAATAAGTAACTTCATATTGGAGTTTTGTTTAAGAGAGAAACTATAATGAGAGCCTTTCTCAATTAGAGCTAAAGTGTATGACATCCCTGACACGTTAATGCTAAAAGAGACTGCACTGCAGTCACCATCACACCACAGGAGTGTTGAAAAATTGCACTGGGGTAGAAATGTTGTTTGTGTCAGGGTCTGCTAGCTCATCAAGTACATCCTTACTGCTGCTGTCCTCTTTTAGATAGCTGAGTGTTCTCAAAAAACCTTTATCTTGTCTCAGAAGCTGACAGCCATGAATCAATGTTTAGACATTTACTACATAAAACAATTAGCCAGACATCACACATAGACAACTGAAGCCTTTATACTTAAGAACAAGTGCTGTTTTATGGTTGACCTAGTATCTGTTTAATTGATTTCAGTAAATTATTCACAGCATCCACGAAAATCTACCAGCAAGCCAAACAAAGACAGCATAGACAGACTACCAAGGATAATTCAAGGTCCAGCCCTCCACATTAGCCTCTGTGATAATAAAAGATAACTTGTATGTTGGCCTCATATATTCAAAACTGGCATTTCCTCAACTTTAAATCACTGCAGTTACTGTACATCCGAGGGCTCCCATCCCCGCTGCAGAGACACCACCGATGTGTCCCACACAACTGTGCTCCCAAACCACTGGGTGAAAAGAAGAGAAACATCATTTCCCTCACAGCAGGCTCCTTAACAGTAATCACATGCATATAGCCAGCTTAGATTTAAGATATTATCAATCTACAATATACTGTATATAATATATATAGTATATTATCAATCTAATTGTTTTTAGACACATGTTGTTTACTAGTCACACTGTCCTTTGAAACAAATGGTATAAAACCAAGCTCAATTTCTATTCATTAGGATAGAAATAGATGAGGGCAGGCCCTTGTTGGGTGGAGCTTTGCTGAGAAGAGAGAATGGGTTCTGTACTAATCACAGACTCCACTGCCCTTCACTGGCTCTAAATGGGCTACTGTACTTTCATTAGGCCGATCCAACATAATGGAAACATAGTTTCCCACATGCCACAGAGACCCCAGAGGGAATTAGTCTGTTTTTCTTTCAAATGATTCCCATCATTGTCCAATTTTAGATTTCTTGTATGACGCCTGTTTCTGCCAACAACCTTTTTATTTAGGGATCTACATAATGTCAATGATTGTCACATGTAGGCTGCACACACTGGGCTAGTATTAATGTACGGAGATTTGTAATATGTATTGGTGTAACAGAGATAGAGCTCAGAAGAACAATGGTAGGCGGTGGACAACACTGCTATCCAGTAACACTAAAAGCAAACGACCGTAACTTAACAAGACTCGGTCAAAACCAAGTATATGTCTGTTCCGTATATGGTCAGTATGTGAATTTTGTGGCTAAATTGCTACACAAATAGTCAGGGGTCGTGTCTATTATGTTAAATCCAGTAAGTCTTTCTTGACATACTGCAGTAACCAGTGTGGTCGTCGATAAGGTGGGTGAACTACTGGGTAGAGATGGGCAGGTTACAGAGGAGGAAGTGGGTAAACTCTCCGATATATTCCAATGGCTTTTTGGCTGATTCGTGGATATACTGTAAATCGCCAGAAAAAGAAGTGGGTATACTCCATATACCTGCGTACACCCTCCACTACACCACTGGAAGTAGCAAATGACGACATTGTAAAGCTATGCATAAAAAAAGTCAAGAAATGTTGTAAATTAAGTTGCAAGAACAGTTTTTTCCACTTATATCTTAATGTTTGATTGAAAGACAACTTATAATGAAGCAAATGACATTCAGTAACAGTAAATGGTAACATTTACTAGTCAGTATATTATACATTTTATACAAGGTGAAAAGGTATTAGCATGACATACAGCATGCAAGGTTAAAAGTATTTCAGTTTTTTATTAGAGCATGTGTATCAAAAGTCATCATGTACGTGATGTGTAACTATATATACATACGCCGCAAAAGTTTATCAGAGATTCTCCCACTGTCATCACTGACGTTGTTGCTGCCGTATTTATTCCTAGATGGAGTGTTAATGGAGCAGCTACAATGTTAGCATATCCTGGCACTGATGGATCCAAAGACAAAGCTTGAATTCGGTCTTTTTACAAATCAACATCATAATGTTGTTGTTGTTGGCATCATTTTGATCCGTTTATTGCAATTAAATCACACCACAGTCTGTATATTTTGGGTTCATACCGAAGTAGCGACATGTGGCTTGCTAGGTACAGTCAGTGCAATGGCACTGTATGTGAATAGAGCTCGCTGCCGTGTGATATGAACCCAGACACGACGGCGTTTGGTTTTCCCACATATCCGTGACTTCCACAACATGTACAAAGCAGCATCAGTGGTTATTTCTTCCATGGCTGATGAAGGAAATGGAGGAAAGAGAGGTGAAAATTTGCCTCGCACATGGTGTGAATGCACGGTAACACAATATGAAGCACAACATAACGTAACTTAAACGAACATGAACAACAGCACATGTACAACAACAGCACTATGTAATGATACATTGAACCGCTGACACGCTCCCCAGAAAACCTAAACACAGAACTGTTCTCCGCCTTTTCATTTTGAAAGAGAAACGGCCAATGAGGAAACTCCAACAGTCGGCCGACCAATCCTTTAACTTCATCACTCACTCAGTCACTAGCTCACTCAGTGACAGACTTTTGCCTTTATAAGGCTGGCCCTCTGCGGTCCAGCCAAAAATGTGCTATTAAACATGTATATTTACAGCCCTTCGTATTGATACAGAAAAAAAACTGGTCAAGCTTTGTTTTGAGGGCTAGATCCTGCATCTCATTTTATTTATGTCCTCTAATGGGGCCTTGGAATTGGGATTATTTGCTATGTTTAATAGATAATTGTATCTGCCCATTCATTGAATTGCCACAGGAAAAGAGGGAGCACAGCAAATCAGTATTTGTTATAAGGCCCATTGCGTATTCCTTTCTCATTTTACAGCTTAACAGTACACTATGAGATGTTTCTGAAAACATTTTACGCGAGAAATAGACATTACAGTAACACAATATTGAGTCATATTTGATCAGCGCTTCCTAGTTTGACCGCTTGATTGGTGTTTGCGAGTGATTGACAGCTGCATTTGTTGAATGAACAGCCAATAGGAACGCTCTCTCTCTCTGAAATGACCTGTGATTGGTCAAAGTCTCCCGTCAAGGCTAGATTTTTTAAAGCCTGTAAACAGTCATGAGGAGCAGTAGTCTAGTTTTCTCTCAGAACACTTGAATTACAATATGCTGAAAGTTATTATGGAATTTTTGCCGAATGATGCCAAAAACATACTGCCTACTGCTGTTTTCATATGTTGCTCAAATAGCTAATTTACATGGATCTTACACCATATCAGTTGTCATATTTTGTTGTAGGATGAAGGTATTTTTTAAACTAGTTTGTGTTCAGTAATCTGTTTTACTCAATGGGGTCTTCTATTTGTTTTTATTTTGGGAGTGATGTGGCTCCCTCTATCAATATAGTCTCTGGAAATGGGAAAATGTACAGTAGCCTCTAGAAATACATTGATAGAGTACGCTGCTTTGGACTTTCTTGAGCAATCAGCATCACTGTACGTCAGCAATCACCACATCACAACAAGAGAGGAAGTAGAGCAGTCCAACAAAAATCTGCCTGTGTACTGTGTGTACCCGATGGTCAATGAAAACAGTAAGTAGTTTGGTCAGTGTGGCATTTCAGCAGCATTATCCTGGTCAGACGCAGTTCATTTTCCCGGCACACCCACTTTTCCCGGCACATACTCTCAGCCTCTTTCTGCAACAGATTAAAAAGCTTCCCTTGATTTACACTTACCACCCACTTTGAACAGTGAGAACAAGGAGATTTAGGTGCCTAGGTCAGTTGGGATAAAAATCCCTGCTGACTACAACACGTCTATAGTGACCTCACAGAAAAACACAAATACATGTAGAGTATTTGACAACATGCCAATGCAAAACACTTAGCCAACTGCTCTGACTATGATATTATATTCCCTTACATCCTGTACAACTGCATCTAGACTTCAATCGAAGGGGAACATTGTCAACACCCATCTTTGCAATGTAGTACACACCTCCCTCCCACACTGTTAAGTCCCTAGAGAATCCAAAAAAGCCAGTAAGACAACATCCAAGTGTATTTTTTCTGGGACTCATGCAGGTTACATGTCTGGTTTGACAGTGTTCCCATAATACAAAGCTCACTTGGATGTAAAAGAGAAATATTATTAGTACATAAAGGAAACAGTAGCCCCATTTAATGTCGCTCTAAAAGCTCTGGGTTGTAGAGTACGTAAACCTTTAAACTGTGATGCCTTTCTCTTTAAAATGCAATTCAATCCATGTAATATGATATTCTAACACTGTTTTTAAGTCCTAAATAGAACTGGCCACTTGTTTTGTTATGATCCTTTTCGCAATCCAAGTAGAGGCAAATATAGCAACCACATTGAACTATCGTGTTTGTCAGCAGTGAGCAGTAAACTATGATGCTACACTTGTGTGACAGAGCTGCATAGCTGTTGAAAAAGACGATACATATTCTACTTTCCTTCATCAATGCCTAATGTCTATTTGGTATCATTAAGCTTTACAGTCTATTTGGAAATGAAGAGGAATACAAAATCATTTGGTTGAATACCAGCAGGGATACAGTTGTGCAAAATCCTGTTCAAGCCATTATCGCAATATATCTACATCAAGGATGGCTGCTCAGCAAGCCAAATCAGGGAACTCTGAGTCAGGGGACATGTCTTTCTTTCCCTCAGTTTCGGTGTCCGATGCTATCTCACACACAATGAGGGCAGAGGGTGGGTGCTGAAACCTAGAGAGTTCTGATAAATAGTAAAAACTCTAGGTGAAATCCCACAGTGTCATATCCAATTAGGAGTGGGCGATACATGGAATATAGTCGCTTGTCGACCGCGCGGTATATAAAATGACTATATCGCGAACATCGACTACAAATTGTCATGTAATGTTTTAAAGCCACTGCGCCGGCATGAACGTCCAGCTAACAGAACCAAAGCTGTGAGCCTGAATAAGTGGACCAGACTGCTTTGGCCACAGGCTGCTTTGGTGAGTCTTTCTACACTAGTGGGAAAATAATATTTTTTATTATCAGCAATGTTATAACAGCTTACTGGTAAACATAACAATAAGTTACTTTACACTTATTACACGCCATTAAAAACTGTGTGTTATGTATTTATCAAAATATATAAAGCATATATTGCCAGGTAACTATTTGGTTAAAGTGAATACTGTTGGATACTGTTTTGTTAAATTCAACTTGTGATTTCTCCCTTTTTGCATGCCAGATTAAAATAGTTCAAACAGAAACCACTAATGAATATAAATAAGAAGATTTTAATGCAGACATATACTGCAGGGACTACAAGAATCATCATATTGGTGTGATTGTATGCATTAAAGGGTTAAATCGAGCATTCATGAAGTGCTTTGAGGATATTTGAAAATATCACGATATATATCGTATATCAAGATATTGCCTAAAAATATCGCAATATTATTTTTAAGCCATATCGCCTAGCCCCATATCCAATTAATTTTGTCTGCTTCAAATGATGTGTGTTCCCGACTGAAATGCAGGAAAGTTAAAACTGTACCGTACTACAAAAAACAGTTCTGGGCCGTCACTTATCAGCAATCCATTATTGTAAATAATGCATGCAGTGAACATTTCCTGCTCACTTGTGGTTTTGGACCTGTGATTCTGGGATAGCAAGTCCAATACTTTCTGTGTTTCCACAGCAGATACAGATGTTGAAGACTAGATTTACTTTGTAGGTAGGGAATTAAAACAGTTGGTTGTCTGACTGACTTTGCTGAAATTGTTCAGATATCTTGAACCAAATGCCTATTTTCATTCTTATAACTTATCACAGCTTTAGACACTAGATAAACAAGGTGCTTGAGACCTAAGAATAGGGATGCACCGATCCAACTTTTTCAGTCCCGATACTGATAGCGATACCTGGGCTTTGGGTATCGGCCAATACAGAGTACCGATCCAATACCAGTCTTTAATTAATAAACTGTATGCCTCACTGTGTGGAAGTGACTGGGATTATTTTTTTATGTGTAAGGCAACATCAGGCTTGACTTAAACATTGATTTCCTAACTTTTTAAAACAAAATCTAACAAATAAATACATAGATATAAGATATAAATTTACTAAATTGTTATTTATTATTCAAATAATAAATTGTACACTAGCTATTTGGTAAAGAAAATCTTCAAAATTAACAGGAATTACATTTCAAGTGTAAATCGTTTTAATGCAGCAGCAAATTGGTCAAAACTTAAACAGGAATTAAAATTCCAGTCAATAATGTAAACTTCAACTGCAGACATCATTGTGAAGGTAAATAAACAGGCTTTCCAACGATGTAAAATGCAATGCCAATTAGCATTGTAACAACAGAGAAATAATCCACCAAACACAAATTTCCAAACGTTTTTTTCCGAGTTTATATAGGCTAGTATGTAAACATAGAACTGAATTGAATATATTGGCCCCATTGTCACCGATATCCGATCCAGCTATTTAAGTCAGTATCGGCCCGATATCCGATCCGGTGCATCCCTACCTAAGAACTAGGATGTAGGTGAGTGTAATACTGATGGATCCAAGCTGCAGGTGTGCCGAAAACATTAGCGGAAAAACAAGATTCCTTCCATTAGCAACAGTATGTATGTCACCATTCCTTGTGTACAAGCAAATAAGACAACACAGATGAGCCTTGCTACAGTCAGCGGTACCTCCCAGTATTTGACTGGTGGGTGTTAATCATCTCCCACTTGGGTGGTAGGGGTGTGTCAGTGTATACAACTGACTGTGTGCTCATCCCAAACATCATAACCACCTGACAGCTGAATGAGTGAAACAAATATGAGTGAGTGGTGGAAAGCAGCCACACCTGTTTCCCATAACCCCGGCGCTTCCCTCCTGGGGGATTCAACTGCTGACTGCGCACATCCTGCATGTATACCTCTTTAATATGGACTGTGAAGCCACAGTGTATCCAAGTGACCCTAACCTCGGGGAAAAACCCTGACTCCTGAAAACAGCAGGCAAAAAACGGTTTAAAAAGGTTTCCCTGTGTTCATTCACAGTAGGTAATTAACCATGGAAATATCTGGAAGCCATTTTTACCACATAGTTTCCTCTGACTCAGTGATTCAAAAAGTCAATTCCTGTCTATCGAAGATTTATTCAGCAGACAAGGCATACCAGCTAACACACAGTAAAAATAGCATCACTAATAATACCATTTACTATATATTTTTTGCATGTTTCCCCTCCTCCTCCCAATTTTGAATGGCTAATTACCCATGCACTGTGGTCCTAATGACCGGTAACTCCTAATGTTGGCATGGGGAGGAAGTAGACAAAATATATGAATGCCAACTGTGATTGGCTCACGGAACCAGACGGTTGGGTTAAAGGTTGAGACTGGCTTGAGTCTATATTTGTTTCATTATCATTAAATCCCACAGAAAAAACAAATTCAACAAAGTGTTAGTCTGCTTCTCAGTGCTTTTCAACTTTCATACCTTGTCTGTGGCACCCAGCCCCAAGCCCCAAGCCCCAATCCCATTCATTCCTAGAGAAGATGCAAATCTTTAAAAGCTGGCTCACAAATATTAAGTTTAATTGAAAGAAATATATATATTTCCTTAAACAGTTGGACACTGTAGTTTTTAGCAAACACTACTCAAACAGGCTAAATGTGTAGTGCATTTGCTGGTGACTATAGAGTTAGTATTTATGCAGCATTAGGTGTTTTCGGACCGGAGGAACTTTTTCATAGTTCTGCTCAGAACTTAGATCTTTTTACTGTGTCCACACCGCAAGAACTAGGAACGATCATAGTTCTTAGAATGCCTATATCATTGAAGGTACTCTCCCACCACAAGAGGAACAGTAAGTGACCCGAGTGACGACAGTGTACGGTGACTGGTCAAACACAATGCAGCACAGGTAACTGACATTTTTAAAAGCCCGTTAGCTGTGTAAACAACAGACAACAGCTCGTGACAAAATATATGAATAAAACACGGACAAATGGACTGACAGTAGCACAACAGCTAACCCAGTAGCACAAAGGCTAACCCAGTAGCACAAAGGATAACTCAGTAGCACAACAGCTAACCCAGTAGCACAAAGGCTAACCCAGTAGCACAAAGGCTAACCCAGTAGCACAAAGGCTAACTCAGTAGCACAACAGCTAACCCAGTAGCACAAAGGCTAACTCAGAAGCACAAAGGCTAACTCAGTAGCACAACAGCTAACCCAGTAGCACAAAGCACACCCACTGAGCCAAAAAACGATAACCGTTATGAACTGAAATCACAAATGTTACTTTCGTGAGAGCTATTTGGCTTGAGTTTATATGATTGTGGCATGTAACGGAGTTGTTCATTTGTTCGTATATTACTAAAAATAGCTAAGACAGTTTGTGAAACGTAGCGAACTAGCCAATCGCCGATCTCCCAGTTGGAGATATGTGCGTGCGGCACAGGCCGGATTACGTCACTTCAGCATTCCTATTGGCGGTGCGAATGCAAACAAAAAAAAGCACTTGAATATATGTAGTTCTCAGGGAGCTCCCCAGTGGGCAGTTCTTCTCAGAGTCTTCTCATTTCGTGTTGAGTGAGTACCTTTCATTGGAACGAATGGGAATCCGTGCCATCTTCAGAGCCCCTCTATATAGTATAATATACAGTATCTTTAGTTAGGGTAATTCAGGTTAGAACAGAATAGTGCAGGCAGTCCTAAGTGGACTTGTGAAAGCAGTGTGCTGAAAGTAATCAACAACTGACTGCAGTGACACATTGGTGTCTTTTTATTCAGCCTGGTTACAGACAAGTGCAGGGACAAGCTAAAACTGGGGGTTACAGCTCTGAATTTACTGATGGACCACCAGGGAGCAGCTTGCCATACAAAGCATCTGACAGTCAGTCACATCTGTCGGGGAAGAGGAAGCAAAGGGTGGAGTCAACAGAAGCTGGCGACCACAGCCTGCTCCCTGAACCCCCCACACACACTGCCTCCATGTCCCACAATAAAGCAGCACACTCATCTGCTGATGGCCTTCCTTCAAAAAGAAAACACTGCATGCATTTAATGTGATTAGGCGTTTTCAGTCTGCTGCTTCACAGCTGAGATTTAAGATCAAATGAGAGGATCCGATGAATACCACAGCTGCGGCCCACAGATGTGAATCCAAATGCTAAAACTTACTTTAAAGCCCTTTCTTGTATATAGCTCCAATAGAAAATAACTAGTGTGGATAATTAACACCAGACAGCAGAGAAATGTTGGCATCTGTTGTGATAAAATGTAATTTCCCAGAGAAACCAGGAAGGCTTTACATCTATACCACAATCTAATGATCAGACGGACAATGACATTAAGTTATCCAAACAAAAGGTCCCAAAAACATGTCTTGACCTGATCGGCCCTTTGCCATGTGTTGACAAAGCTCTAGCTATTTGATTTATATTTTCAATGACAAAACTATTTTCTTCGCTACATCTTACTGTCAATTAATAACCACTGAAGCACATTAAGCTCTATGAGGAACAAATCTGCTCAGTTAGTGCACTGCTTTTTCAAATCTATTTCTGTTTTGAGTCTGTAATTTAGGTGGCTCCATTACAACATTATTTATTTAGATTATGAATCATGCCGCCCCAAGAGAAGAAACCACAAAACTACGGTCTTCAATTACAGACCTCACCGCCTGTAGCCACGCCTTGCATGAATCCCCTCCTCACAGCCCCGTCTCCACTACAGGGAATCTGAAAATGACACAGTTA
>CAKALG010030835.1:0-19552 GCA_916700815.1 Helicolenus hilgendorfi | reverse complement strand
CACTGTTCGGCGATTCAGAACCGCAGACAGATGAGGACCCAGCAGCGGCAGCCTATGGCAGACCTAGCTACACAGGTACCCTATAATGAGTATGAGCCCAGCCATGAAGAAGGGGCACTCGTGATCATAAACGGCTATGGGCAGTGCAAGTGTCAGCAACTGCCTTACAAAGAGTGTGAAGTATGAACTCTTATTTATTCCTAGAGCATATGGTTTGCCATTTGACCATTTCAGATGATACAGGGTTTGCTTTTTTTATTTCTTTTTTTCCAGTTTATGTAAAAAGCATAATTTCTACAAGTGAGATTTGAGAATACGTGAGAAATGTTGAATGCTACAATGACAGAGGTTGAACCTGACAGTTTAGGGACGATGTAGAGATAGTCACAAATTTATTTTTCTATGAATGCAAGGTTGTTCATATCAGGCAGGGGCAATCATTTTAAACAAGAAAATTGTAAACTGTGAGATTTGTCTCCACATTGTCTCTATATTCTGCAGCACAGAGAAAATACTTAGCCAAATGGCCCTCTGCTAACAGAATACATTAAGTGGAGAAATGTGATTTATGTCTTATTTCTTTTAAAAAGTAAATATTTGAAATCATGTTTCTAATTGCACCATGGGCACTGTAAGCCAATCACTCAATCACTGGGGCAAATTAATTGGATCAAAGATCAGAATGTTTTTGTTTTACAGTTTAATTGTTTTAAGGGAACTATCATACATTAAAAGCCACTAAGACCAAAATCAAATACTGAATTATAACCGAAATATGTCATTATTGTTATGTCACAAATAAAAAATAAATCCTCTTGAGGAGAAAATAGCCCTGAAATTATATTCAGTATACACAAATGTTATTACATTTACCAAATCAGACATGAGTCAATTAGCCAATTCTATAATCTTCCATCAGATCAAAGGCCTCTCAGTGTTTCCTGTTTACAGAATTTATTTGGGCGGCCCACCCCCACAAAAAAACAGCATTTCTTAGCCAAAAGGGAATTTGTTTGTTTAAACTTGGATTTTTTCCAAAATTTCTTCTGTGTGAAAATGCAACAACAAGTGTGTACTGATTGAAAAGACTGCCGGTAAAATGGTGAATTTATGTTCATTTATATACATATATTGGAAACATGACCTCTTTAATCAAACGTTGGCTCATCAAGGCAATGCTGTTTTGCAGCTTGTTGGATGTTGGAGCTCCCGCCCACGAGGGCCAACTACCACAAATAAATTCTCAACCTGTGGGAAACACTAAGCATCGTTCATCTGTGGTTAATCTACAATATACTGCACTGCTTAGCATAAACACATGGATGTCTTCGTCATCTTGGACATCAAGAACAAAATGATTAAACCTTTAAATGTACAACGACCTGTACACGGATTCTCTAGCCCCCAAACGCCATGCACACTGTGACCATAATATTTCCAACAGCTTAACCTAGTAAGTACAGATTGCTGATTTGCTATTATAGGATCAATATACAGACGAGCTAGTGTGAGGTGTGAGGGTAGCAAGTGAAAGGGTAATGACCAGTGCAAATGCCAGATAGGAGAACATTTCATTCTGAAAATAAAACTGTTCCCCAGTAGCCCCGGCTCTTTACTGCTTACACACTAATCAGGACTGACAGGCTCAAGATTGAACCAATTAAGGCAAGGCAAAAATAATCTAATATTCTGTCACCCAAACCAGTGATCCAGCAACATTGAGCTTGTTCAGCCACTCAAAAATAGTTCCAGTATTATCACCCTCCGTACCACATAAAAACATCACTGAACCTTTTACTTTAAGACATTGTTCTTGTTAGGGAAACCGGGTTGTCATTTACAGTATTAAAAATGGGATTGCAGTGAATAATACATATTATAACAGTTCCTTGGTTAGCAGTCACAAGTGTCAAGTTAAACTGCGGTCAATAGCCTGAAAGCAAATGGAGATCCAGTGATAAGCAAACAGCCAGCCTGGGTCAGGACACATTTGTATGCAGCAGGGAGAGGATGTGCATTAGCATCAGACTAAAGCTGCTGCCGCAGCTCCGCACTTCTTTGTGTTCAGTTTGGTGGTGGGGGCAGGGTGAAAGAGAGAGGGATTGAGAGGAATTGATGGGACGTTGGAGAGGGGCAACGATGGGATAATGTCTTGGTTTATTAAAACCAACCAAGCAATCTTTCTGGTCAAGTAAAGGTAGTGGAGAATGAAATGATAAATATTGACTGACAGCACCTTGGGCATGAAATGCACACTGATCACACGGCAGCAACTATTCCATTACAAGTAAACTGATGAGCCATCTGATGCTTGACCAGTACAACAAGATCAAGAAACATTCTTAACACTGGAAATCAAAACATTTTTTTTTTTTTTATTCTTAACATTGGAAAATAGAATGTGGCATTTTGTCGGCGGTTCAACTTTTGGGTATGTTTTACCAAGTCAGTGATTAAGAGAGCAAGAAGCTTCTGATAGCACAGCACCTGGAAACGAGATATCTGGCTTTGAGCAAGTAGGATGGATTTCGTTGGCTGGTGCCCCCTAGAGGTCGCCAGGAAGTGCCATTTGTCTATTGAGGCTGTGGAAATTTGGCTTCAACCTTCTAAATGAATGCTTGTGTCAATGTCTCTGTGCACATGGTCATAGGATGCCTACAACAACTTCTACGAAAGTGTTTGTGTAAACCAAAAATTATTACACTTCACATTTGAATTCAATGACAAACATTACATACAATGATCATACTGATTTCCAAAGTCAAGCACCTCCACTTTGTTTCTAATTTTGTTTTCTTCCAGCTTCGCACTGCTTTTACTACTGCCCTTCTAATCTGTCTTGCATGTTCAAAAGTCAAATTGAGTTGAATATTTCTTAATGTCATTCAGCAAACATGATGGAGAGACCTCATTTTTGATAACACCAAGAACGGGGATGTATGTGGAGTTCCTATGAAGTTCTGTCAATCATTTGACATTTCACTGTTTAAGACTACAGTTGTACTAAGTGACTGAAAATCCACAAAATTTGTAGAAATATGCATCCCTTTGCACTCTGGCTCTTTGTAAACTGTTTTTGTTTCCTCTTGTCACCCTTTAGCCCTTGTCCCCACCCTGCCTAAAAATAAAAAAAAGGAAAAAAAAAACAAGTGAACCAATCCCCTCTCTCTTACCCAACCTCTTTGTGCAAAATGAATGCTTTTTCTCTTCCCATTTTCCTTTTGTATTGTAATATGTACAATTTCATATCTGTATAGTGGATAAGATGTGCCAAACTGAAAAAAAAAAAAAACATTTTCCCCTCAAAACATATATTTTTTAAATAAAATGGTTATAATTTACAGAGTGTTTGCTAACTGATGGATGCTCACGGCTTGGTTTGGTCTTTCATTACAGTTTGGTTTAATGTATAAATCTTTAGCAATCCTTTGAGAAACAAAATCAAACCTAACCCTTGATGACGTTGATATGCATCAGTATATTGTGAAATGTCTGAAAGTTTCTAAAATCATTTTTGCTAGCAACAGTTTAAAGCACCAAATGTTGAGGGGTTCATTCAATTCCAATTTCCTTCCGTCAATGCATGTCAACATAATGATTAGATCATCTACTTTACAAGTCGACGAGATAAAACTTCTAATTATGTTGTTATGCAAAACTCATGTTTCTGGGATCCACAATGTGAATATGCTTGAAAACTCCTGCTTTAAGGCAGAGTGGTGCAGTGTTATATAAGGCCATTTAAACAGAATAATGGGTGAGGCAGATAAATCTATGCTGTTTACCGTTATGACCACCCCGAGGAAAGGTTTTAAGAAGCTTCAAAAGACGGCTGCAACTATTGATTGTTTTAATTGAGTGTCAACAAATCCCATCATAAGTTTCAAGAACCCAAAAAAGAACCCGTCAAATTGCTAGTTTTGTTCAAACATTCCAAAACTCTAATGTATTGCATCTATATTGATTTTTGAACAGAAAAAAAGTGTTAAATCCACACATTTGAGAACATGGAAGCAGCAAATGTTTTAGGAATTCTTGCTGGATAAATGACTATATTGAATAATCGATTAACTGACTCTCCATATCAGCAGCACGACTCCAGTAGTTAAGTTTGTTATGCAATGAAAAAGCAATATTCTGAGTAATACCACAGACACAGCACCCTTCAGATAAAATGTTAAGATTATAAATGTAGTTCCTATTAGTCATCATGGTGTTTGCTGGCAGTTGTCAGTTAATGCTCTAGTGAGGTACATTTTTTTCTGGTGTATTGCAATGTGGCATAACCAAAACTCTATTTCCTCCCTTGTATAAACTTTGGGATGAATGTTTAAGTGTGGAATAATAATATTTATTGTAGCATCTTAGACAAATTGACTATTTGGCATTGATCAATTATGAATTTGTTTTGTCATTTAATTGAATAAAGGCTTTAACAAATTAAAACTAGATTAAAGTATTGCAAGGGAAGTTCTAGTGCAGTAACAGCTACAGGTTAGCAAATAATCTCAGCAACCCTGTAAAACCAAAATGACCCAGGGCAACAGATAACGTATTCATTGCCTGTGGGGTTTTCGGAACAAGAAGGGGTAAAATGTTTCTTAAAAAGCTGGCTTTGTACTCTACTACCTGCACAGATGCAACTTTGGGTTCCCAATTGAGCAGATGATATGCATGTTAATCAAGACAAGTCTATGTATTCTACCATGTAGCAGTTTTATTAACTGAAGCTGCAAGATATCCATCAGGAATTTCATAGAAGCGCAGCATTTCTGACCACAGCATGAATTTGATCTTACCCACACAAAGATCAATGAAAAGATTGCATCACCCATTTGTGGGTGAACATTTAATGTTTACATAGATTTATTACGAAAAGGGAAACAACACCCACATGTCATCTGGTAAGTCAAAGTAACTCTTCAAACGGATATTTTTTTGCCAGGACACATTTTGAGAATGAGACAATTTATAGATATGACATCTAATAGAGCCCAAGAGCAGCTTATGTACCATTACACGATTCTGACCTATGATGCACTAGACAATCTTTCAATATTAGCGAACTAAAACGATATGAGGAACTGATATGAGGAACTGAGAGGAACTTGTAAAGACTGTTCAAATTGGAGTTCACTGCACATAAGAGGAAATCTTTGTATTTCCGTTTTTGTTATGACTTGCTTTTAAACAGAACTGCGGAGTCTCTATTCCAGAATAACAAAACTATATGCTGACGTTAGAAGTAAAGCATGAAGAATACAGGTAACAACGTATAGAAGTGAGAGTTTGGGTAGTGAGGGGGCTGCTGTAGTACTGAACCCATCCCAGGGGTTTGTGGTGCTGTTCACGTTCACTGCACCACATACAAAGCCAATTGAGTTTCCAATTAGTCTAGGATTGGGTCGATTGGTCATCGGATCGTATATCGACAATTGACGGGATGATCTTCAATTTTATTTCACTACACTGATATTAAGGCAATTTTAACTAACTTACTATCAGTAAGATGTTATAAAAGATAATCTCTAGAATCTGCACCCTACTGTGCATCTAGAGATGTTTCTGGTGAAGTGGCATGTCCGCCAGCTGAGCCCTGTTAATCAGCACGAATGATGAATGAATTTTAAATCCTTTTCCATGGATCTGACACCGCGCATCTCCGTTCTCCATATGCCTGCTCACCAAGACTTTGCTCTGTGCCCCATAGGAGAAATTAACATTATAGATATGATAGGATTGTGATATAAAAGATAATAATGTTAAATAGAACATAATGCTGTGTTATTGTCACACCAAGCACAGACACAAACTTTCAAAAGGGAGACGTTTGAATAGAGGAGACATGGCTCTTACATTTTTTTAATGCTTAAATATTTTAAATAAAATGTCCGCACTCTTATTATTCAAAATCCCCACCCCACTCCCGCCGCCCATCGGCGATCTCAAATAACTTCGATCGGATGATATGAAAATTGAAGCAATTGCCCAACCCTAGTGTTTTCACAATGCTGTATTAAGAAATATCAGGCTGCAATATTTTTCTTACCCCCTAAATGGTAAATGGACTTACATTTATACAGCGCCTTTCAAGTCTTCTGACCACTCAAAGCGCTTTATACTACAGGCCAGAATTTACCCATTCACACACACATTCATACACTGATGGCAGAGGCTGCCACGCAAGGTGCCAACCTGCCCGTCAGGATCTAATCAAATGCTCATTCACTTACAGCCTTCAGGAGCAATTTGGGGTTCAGAGGGGTCTTGCCTAATGACAATTCGACATGCAGACTGGAGGAGCCGGGGATCGAATCCTCCATCCTCTGATTAGTGGAGGACCTGCTCTACCTCATGAGCCACATACGCCCCAATAAGGTACTATACAAAATTTAGAAAGAAACTTTTACAAGTTGTGATTCAGCCTATATTTTCTTACTGCACAGCCGTTCCTCTGTCAAACATTTTTTTACTGGACTGGTTTTAGTGATTTTAGTGTAAACTGCACAGCTGTAAAGCGTTGGAATTACATCAGAGCAGTACAGGCAAATACTTAATATTTCATGACTCTGGTCAGATGGGGACCAAAACACAACAACTCTACCAAGAAATCTCTAATCCTAGCTTTTCCAATGTGTCAGAAAGTCCACATAACAAGCCCAATGTGCTCAAAAGAAAGATAACAGCAGTCTCCAGTAAAGCCTTTAGGTAGGCAGTTAAGTTTACTGATACGTCTACGTTATCTGAAGACAACTTACTGTACATCAAGCAGTTTAGAGTTTCCAAAGATGCAAACATTGCGAGGAATATAGGCTGACAAGGCTATCCAACTGCAAGAACCACTTCACTTTTACCTGCTCTTTTTTGATGAGGCCAACAGAAAGCAAGCCTCAGTAATTAACCTGCCGAGTGTACCCAGGTGGGGGAGGCACTAAACTGATGAGTCTGACTACATGGCATCAGTACTCTGCAGGGTTCAAGGACTCAGAGTCCATGTATGCTTCACATACTCAGTATGAGGCCTCCAATAAATGTAGATAATGCTTCCTAGAGAGAATATATTGATCTGGACTCTCATCAGCAAATACCTCCCAAATATACAGTATCTATAGTTACATAGTTTATTGTAACAATGTCAGTGCTCTGAATATCGTATATAGAAACTTCAACACATTTAAAGCCATTCCATATCATTGGGGGATCCAAGTGGATCTTTTTGGAGAAAATACAATTTCGCTTCTCACACAAAAAAAGAGCATTTGGCCATCTACATCTTTGTTCTTTGCATTCTTAATAAATGTATCATTCCTCATATCAAGAGTAAGAGTAAAGTCAGCGACAGACCCAGACACAAAACAATTCTTGAACACAACTATACATAATTTAAAGGCATTTAAGACATGATTAAAGTTGTCTATACAGCAAATCCAGCTGTGATTATCCTAGCAAGCAATGTAAAAAGGTGTTGATGCAATTACTATTGAGCTCAGGACCAACAAAAGCCACATCTGCAAACTCCATTCTTAAAAGCAACAACACATTGACACAACTTTAAAGATTAATGCTACAAGGTGCAAGAGAGTAGACATTATGTTAAACATCTGAGCATAAACACTTGAAAGCAAAAACTAATGAGCCAACTGTAAAAGAGCATTGCTATCACCTATAAAGACAGTGTGTTCATGCTGACAGCATCCATGACTGATGGGGATGTAACATTTCTGAAACCGAGAGAATCCCCCCCAACCCGCTGCCACCACAACCGCAGCCTCCAGCGACATGTTACGTTACGAGGCGGAGCTTCAGGATGGCCACTAATTTACCTGAGATCGCAGTTGAAACAAAGTATCTCATACAGGAAGTGGCCGTGTTCGCTAACGGATGTCTATTCACAGCACCAAAGTCTGTTATGTTACTCTACCATGGCGCTAAAATCAAGGTCTAAACTGAACCGTGGATTTGGAGAATCGTTCGCCCCTAATGACTGATGGCATCAGCCAGCGGCTCACGGACTCACGTCGCTGTCACAGACCTTGGTTATTTAGATTTGTTCTAGCTTTTGTTTCCCTCTTCATGATGCGTCGACTCAGTTAAAAAGAGGCAAAATAAGAACAGTCCAGGCACTCCAGATGGCAAGTCTGACATTGCTGCCTCCTACCCAGAGAGCAATGCTCTTAAGTTATAGCCAAATGGTTCAAAAATGTGATCATTAAATATAATACAAGCACTTGCTTTAAGTAACAGCTCTAACAGCTCCACCTCAAGTCTAGACACACGATTTCTGTACAAAATAAATGGAGGACAGCAAATATATTGATACATTATATACGAATACCTCTGCAAACTACATGATTACAAACACTTTGCATTGTTTTCTGACAGCTAAATCGAATTTTGTTCAAATGCACACTGGGACTTGAATCTGCATGTTCTCCACATGTCTGCTGGGGTGTCTTTCAGTTCAAAGGCATGCAGGTCAGGTGAACTGGAAACACAGACTTCCCCGCGGCGTGAACGTGTTTGTCTGTATACATATGTGCTGTGATAGAGTGCTGACCTGTCCATGGTGTACACTGCATCTCCCTGAATGTATGCTTGGATAGGCTCAACTCCCCTGGGCCCTGAACAGGATATAGGTTACGGCTTGATGGATATTGTTAAATGGTATAACAAATACATATTAAACATCTTGAGTGTTGAATGCAGTCATGTTGGAAAAGCAGGAAAAGAAATGTGGATATTTTTATTTTATTTGGTTAATAATATAATATAGTAAAGAAACCCCCACTTCCTTTGTCATTTCATTCAATATCATTTATTTAATATCAGATTTGTAATTTCCTGTTGCCAAGGGCAGTGGTATGTCTGATGAAATTAAAGGGACTTGCTACAGCTGAGTTTCTGTGCAAACATGTGTGCATGTGTTAAAACATGCATATATGTGGTTTGCCTCCCATTCAGAGATATCCATCACAGCTCACTTCCCTGCAATTCAGTCTACCTCACCTTCAAGCCAATGTGACTCACTGGCTAAACACCTGCAAACTGCAGATTCTAAGGTTTTCTTATCTTACTTATCTGACTGAGAAACAGGCTCAGAAGGTGCAACAACATTCAGCATACAAATGCTTTTGCTTATTTCATTTGTGCATTACAGTGCCCCTAAGAAGGCGGACCAAAAGAACACTTAATATCTCTCGCTTTATTTAAAGAGACTATAATATTCTTTTTAATATTAACAATGAATCACACGACTACTTGTATGTGAAGGAACCAATTGAAAATGATCACCTGGTTCTGCAGTTCCCCTCGGCTCTACAGAGCTTCATAGCATGTCATTGTTTTGGTTTTCCGGCCCACAACTTAACGGTTACTCTCGCCACTCTCATCAGCATCAAAAAGCTCTAAAAACCCAATGTGTGCTATGTGTAAATAGACGACTGCTCGCCATATCAAGTTAAAGGTGATTATATGTCACTTTTGTGTTTACAGCTCATTTCAGCTGTTACCAAGTGGCCAAAAAAAATTGTTATGGTTTAATCTTTAGCATGCTGTACCCTTTATGTTAATGTGACAGCATTCAATTCAGACCTCAGCTGTGTGGTAAGCATTATGGAAATGTTACTAGGTCCAATCTAGCGAGACGGCCAAGTTATGCAACTATAAAAAAGTGACATGGGGGCTTATTCAAACACATGACCAATGTGAAATTATCCAGCATTATTGGATGGGAGTCTTAAAGCTAGGGATGGTAATCTTGAGAAACTAGCAAGAGCCCTTCAAGCCTCCCTCCAAAGCCACTCTCCCAAAATTATCATTATGATCGGTGTAAACATATCAGAATGATTGAATGTAAACAACAAACATGGCTATTGTTAGAACTCACAGCTGTCAAGCTTGCAGCTTGTGGAAAACTCTGGTGATGCACAACGAGTGCACGGGCAGAGTGCGCGCTGGTAGACACATTACAGTCCTGCCACAGATACCTTTTTTTCTGTCACATTTGATGTATTAATTGCCGTCAGGATGTAATGAGAATTTCAACTAATATAACAAAAATGTTTTTGAAGCCTAGATTTAACATTTTTGCTGTACTTTATAAACTAGTCCCAGAGCAGATAAGAAACAAGGATTTGATCATAATTTGTTATTTGTAAAATACCACTTTATGTCACCGATTACAAGATTTGCTAATTATAAGATATTCTTTTCTACTTCTATAATTTCGGACCGCTGAGCTTGGGCACCTCCACTCAGCTTTCAATCAGCATTGTATTTCATCTGAATGATTTTTGCAAAACACTTCACAACTTACTAAAAAACAGGTCTTTCATATCCGATATAGTACTAACCCACAGTTATTGTACAGTACACCGCAGTCGGCACGCCCCCAGTTTGGAGAAACAAGCAGGAGAACCGACACAGGAGCAAATGTACTGCTGTGGACGGGGGCATCAGCCAAATGTTTTTTAGCCACCTAAAAGAAAGGCTGAAATATGAGGATCACATAAAGGGAGGAGTGAAGTCCGGGGTTTGATGCTTACGAAAAGTATATATTTCTATGCATCAACTTCTATATCAGAAAATATGGGAACGGGAATCAAAGGGTTTCCTTTTAACCTTCAAAACTACTTTTTCCTCACTTCTTCAGAGTAATAAAACTCCAATTCAAAACAAGAGAGAGATGAATTATACTGCTCTGCAGCATCACATCTGCCATGTGTGCACAAAAGGGATATCTGGAGGAATTAAGTAATCCCATGGGCCAAAACAGAGAGCTTTTTAGGATGGAAGGCAAATTGCATACGTAAATCAGTGCTGCAGCTTTATGTGGTGACAACACATTGTGCCTCAGACTGTAAAACAAAATGGGGAAAGATCAGACAGGCAAACAATTAAATATTAGTCTGAAGAAATGCATATGTATTAGCCTGTACAGAGAAAGGTTGCCATATTTGCCAATAAAATCATCCATTACCAAAAGCAGCAGACAAGCTTATATGAACAGCAAGCATGTTTCCCCTGGGTGAAGTTCACTCGCCCATACAACTGTGAAAAGGGGGGAAGTTATACTTCAGTCGTTATGAGGCCATGGCATTCTTTATCGTGTTCAACTGTTGCTGGGGGAAAGGGTGCATCTTATCTACCTGCCAGCAAAGCCAATCAAAAAGCCCAGAACTCACCAGCAAAAGATCAAGGGCCAGGTCTGGGAAACGTTGACAGGCTGTTACTGACAGACGGATGTTTTATAGAGGCTGTAAATATACGAAAAGGCTTGGAGACACTAAATCTTTTCTCTGTTACATTGCGTGGACTGTAATTCGTTTTAACTATGCATTTAGATGAGATTACAACTAGATAAATTGAATTGCTTTCACGCTGGTCCAAAAGAATGGGTTAGAAAAACCCCCATTGGACCATTCCACTACGTTGTCTGTTAGTTTTCTAGCCCTGGGTGTACACTATATTCTCACCCTTAAGGACTGACATCATATCCAACATTTTATACACTTGTCCCAGCACGAATAAAGGTGGACGTAAAATGTCAACTGGTAACCCCTTTAGAGGTTAACTTGGTGTGCAGTTGTTTTTAACTTGAAACCAATCATGATTTTCTCTATTATATTGCACATAGCTCAGGATCCACTCAACCTAAAATGTATTTAAAATGAGCAGGAACTATGCAAGCACAGAGGAACGGGGATAAAGCAAAACTCTGCCACTCACTGTAGATGCCCAAGGCAAAATGACAGCACGAGTCGGGGAAATAGTGAGCTGTCGAGAGAGAAAGGGACACAAACGGGAAGGGAAAGACTGCAAAGATGGAGAAAAAGGAAAAGGGGATTCAGCGATGACAAAACAAAGTGTAAGGGAAATGCTAAAGAGCTCAGAGTGGGAGGACTATATTGAGATGCACAGAATAAAGGCCAGTGAAAAGAGATGCAGGGGTTCCCACTGCAGTGGCCAGGCAAGTCCTTTTCATGCATGTCCAAATGATAATGTATCACTTCAAGTTGAAGGAATTGAAATGTCACTAGCTCAATATGTCAAAGCAACCTGGCATCACTATCTTCTGTGAAACAAAAGCCCGACAGACGCTAGGAAGTAGAGATGCATTATTAATAAAAAGTGGCAGAAACAGTTACACTTTACACGTGTCATGTCAAACTGTCGTGACAATATAGAATAATTGAGGCCACGGTATGCTGGGGCTTCATTACCCCAACCCGCCATGCCCCTTCACTGGCTGATTAGACAAGCTCTGGTCTTGTTAAATGATCATCATAACACAGTACATGACACTTGGCCTTATCCCAGTAATACGACAACACGATGTGTGCTATATATTTAGACATTATCCACTAGGGCGGGGTATCGTCACTGGTTTCGCTTCAATTCCGATTCACAAGGTCCCAAAACGAGTCGATTTCTGATTTGATTTGATATTGATTTGATTAGGGATATTTCAGTTACAATACCAATTTTGCCTGGATATCAAAGAGATTCTCAGAGAACTAATGCATTCAATTGTACAAGGGACCCTCTAACCTGGTGCATTATTAAAAATATCAATGTTTACATTAAGAATAGACCCCAAAGCAGTTACAACCCAACAGCAGTCAACCACAGACTGTATGAAATATGGACGTGGTCTCTATGATGTCACCCATAGAATAGATTTCTGAAGAAGAAATCTCAAGGTCAGCCTTCCTTTCCCTGATAACAGTTCAACCCTAGAGTACAGCTGCTGCTGCTATGAAAGTACATTAATACACTGCCTTGAAAGTTCAAAATGAGAGCTAAAAATAACATCTAACAAAAATAAAGGCAATGTTTAAAAAAAAAAAGAAAAGAAAGGAAATTATGTTAATAAAAACCACCTGACATCTTGGCTCTGAAACAAAATGGAAGGTTCCACAGCCTATTAGACGGAAATTGTACTAATTGCTTTCATTAATCTAATCCCTGTTCTATATAAATCATGGAGACGTTTATTTCAGAGCTGATTCAAAAGTACTTTTAAAATTATCAATTGAATACTCTGCAGAAGAGTCTGATATCTCCTATTTTTTCTATCAATTGCTTTGTCCTCTAGTGTTCTTTAAGAGGCTAGCTGTGTGAGGGAGAGTGTGTGTGTGTCTGTGTGTGCGTGTGTGCGTGCGTACGGGCCTTCTGTTTAGAACAGCGGGTTTATCTGATCATGGTCTTGACATAGCCTTAATTCTTCCTAAATTGAATTTGATCTTTTTTAAAAAAAAAACTAAAAAAACAACTTGTATTCACCCATCCCAAATACTTTCTTCTGCGTCATATAATACTTGGAAATTATCTAAGTACTTCTTGGTAAAAAACCTTTTAAAAACTTAGAGAATTTATTCCATTCACCAGAAGCTATTCAAGAGAGATGCATGTGTCAGACACAACACACCAAGAGTTGGTGAATTATTTTGAACAAAGCCCAAGTTTCAATACTTGAAATTTCTTACTAAAAAGATGGTGAGGTAAGGATGCGCAACAGAATGTTTGTCAAAGAGTCTGAAGGAAAGGAAGAAAAACTGAGAAGGGGGGTGAACACAACTTGTAGCTCGGGGGCCTGCAGAAGCAGAAGGGATGGGAGAGAGAAAGAGAATGAGTTGGGAGTCCATCCAACAGCCTCAACTGTGAGTGTAAACCCATATGCTGTAATGGCAACACACTGTGACTTGCACTGCTCCATCTACAATCAGAATAGAGCTGGGCGATATGGCCAAAATCTACTATCCCGATATAGGTCATTTCATGTCCCGATAACGATATTGATATCACAATCTAGCATGCTTTCTGGTAATTCAAGAAATAAGTAGTCTATATGAAATAACCACATAGAAAAGCCTATTTTGTATACTACATGTTAGCAAAACAGCACCTCTATGGTTCGCTCCAGCTTCACTATCATGTGCAAGGATCAGAATGTAAAGCGTTGTCTAAATGACGTAAATATTGTTGTAACGCAGTTTGGCCACTGGTTTTTCGACATTGCGATACATAAAAATATATATGACAGACATTTTTATATCAATTTGACAATACTTATCGTATAGGGCTCCACTTAGTGGATTAGTTGACTAATCGGTCACTTTGGTCTTAGTCAACTAAGATTCAATTAGTTGGGGGGTTTTTTATGCTTTTTTCATTCTGAATGACTTATTTCTTCTATCTTAAGAGAGCACATCTCTGGTAAACACAAGATTTAAAGTGGTGCTTTTGTGTGATTCTTTGTGGAGAAACTCAGTTTGACAGAGCTGTCTATTAAATCAATTAATTAGTCAAAATCGTATGAGTGTTAGTCAACAAAGAATTACTTTGGTAGAGGAAAGCCCTAGTATTGTCATATCACCCAGCCCTAAATCAGAATAATATGAGGAGAAAATCATAGCCATCAAAACACATACAGCCTAGTCAGTAAGTACGGCCTTGTAGCGTAAACTCTGCACAAGGAGGGCCTTTCCGTTCCTGCATGAATTACATATTTCATCGCACCTCTACAGCTCTGCTTTAGACTGAGAGCACACACATCTTCATCAAGCCAATGTGAGGTTTGTTTAGTCTGTCAAGCTTAATCACAGATACAGTCAGGTTACCTGTCACGCTGCCTGCTATTGGTTTAAGGCACCGGGTCGTGACGCCAGCTATCTCACTATGCTGACTGCATGTCAGCCACAGTTCTAAGAGGCTATTCCAGGCCATGAAATGCAAAAGGTGAACAAAGACATAATATGCTTCTCATCGGTTTCCTTCATCTGTCCAAATGAGTAACCAAATCCCTGTCATGTCCACTCATCATCACTGCGGTGATGAGATGTTTTCCTCTGTAAATCTAAGTTCGCAAGTCATACAGGGCCACATGAGTGGCATGGAGGTGTCCAGTCAAGGAGAAAACTTGTTTTGAAGCAAACCAGAGATGCGGCTTGAATGGCCTGAACCTTAAAATAAACTGGCAGTGTTCTGGATGAGCAATGAGAGCAAACCATGGCTGTGATGCCCGAGCATGGACAGGACAGTATTGAGAGAAAATGATGTGTAAACTTAGTTGACATCTGACTGCTTGTTATTTTGTCTGTCAATGTCCAGTGAAAACACACATACAAAAAAAGGGTTTTGTGACTGAGCTGCTATCAAATCAAACATTTTATGTCAACAGTCACTGACTCAACTGACGTAACAATTATCAGGTTACACATGTTATATCTACCAGCTTGTCAAAAGTCTGTACCATTATTCTATTCCTTATGCCCAATGTGTCCCATGAAATCCAATCACAAGATATCGGTACTGAGGGAAAAGATAAACATTTTCCATATGGAGCAAAAACACAGATTTAGCCATGAATGTATCTTTTAGTATCAAATACTTGCCCCCAAGGACTACCTAGCTGAGGCACAAAATAATACTTTGCCGTACTGAAACAAAGCCACTTTCTCCAAACTGCAGAGTTACTGCAACTGTTGTAAATATTTAAGAACCACCTTGATATGTAGTTATCATATCTGCCAAAGAGGTTGGGTTTTTGGTCCCGTATGTTTGTCTGTTGCTTAGCAGAATCCCTCAAAACCTACTGAAAATATTTTAGTGACATTGCATGGAGGGTTTGGTCAAGGTCCAAGAAGACACAGATTACTTTTGGGTGCAGATTTACCCACTTATGAAACAGGCAGGCTTAGTTAGGACATTGCCCAATTCTCTGCTATAGTAAAAAACCTGGCTGGGCAACCATGCAGCAGATGGTAAATTGGCCTATTTATAATATAACCTACGGACCCACAAAATACTGTAATTAGGAGGGTAATTACTATAGGTAGTAAGCAAGTTAGCTGGGCATGCTAAAATTAGCCGTCACCATTGAAGCCTATAGCAGGTACTTGCACAAATTGGAAATCAATTTGCAGCATTTGCATTGTTAAGACATGTGTGCTCTGGCAGAATTACTGCTGTGTGTGTGAGAGTTAGAACCGGTACTACTATCTCACTCTGCCTGGCCAGACATCCATTACAGCCACAGGACCACTGTAACACTTCACTAATGAAATGGGAGAGCCGTGCACTTTATGATTTTACCTCTAACAGACAGCGAGAACAGCAGAAAACAGATAAAGTTCAAGCTCATAGATGGTAATAAATAAGGCATCACCACAGCAACGAAATTTCTCTGGGTGCCTGGCTCACATTGAAATTCTGCTGTAACAGGGAGGATATTCAGGAGTGGTTAAAAAGAGCTGTTTCCAAAACAGAGAAAAGAAAAATCTGACTCAGAAATGGGCACATGGGAACATAATGTAACAGAAAATTACCACAGTTGATGGACAGAATGGAAAAAGAGTTTCTCAGTTTCACTGTTGCTTCCTTAACATAAGCCCTCGCCAGAGCAAGATGTTCTACTGAAATGATCTCTTGGGGAAGTTCTAGTAAAAGAAACAAAAATCCTAATACTGAACTAATCGAAAACAATCCAGTGCTTTCTCCAATTACCTGGGCTGGTCAAAATGTATGCTTCAAAATGAACACAAGTTCCCAATTAAACATGGTGACAACACAACAGCAGATCTTCTGTTGCTGAAACTCAATTTTTAAGTAACACTGATGAACATATTTTTGAAAGGTATATGACAATAATATACAGTCAGGTACTTCACTGATCTTTTGATTACACAATAAACATTGACTTTGTAGATTTCAAGGACAGACTTCAAATCAAGATGGACTCTAAGTGGATTTAACAGTGTAGAATGGATTCAGACTTTAAGTGTAATTGAAATGTAAAAAAGAAAGGAAATAAAGCAGAATAGCAATTTACTTTCACTTTTTGCACAATTTGTGTTGTTACAAAGTGTATAGGCCTCAAAGTTTTTTATTACCGTACTGTACTAGAGAAATAATGGTATCTGTCAACTAGAGAAAAATGGCTTTTGATTTATTTAGCTGACTGGTTAGAAAATGAATCCCCCGACAGATAGGACTCCAGCGAAGTTCATATATTTGGGCTGAAAGTACGAGTATTTTATGTCATTGGATAGTTGCCCAATTACTACTCTCACTCTTGAAAAGTGATGTTGATTTCAGTGAGACAAAAAGCTTATTTAACAAAAAATAGGACAGACCATCTGTGTTTCTCAGAATCGCACCAACGGCTTTTAAACCTAATACCTCACTTAATGCAGATTGGATAGCTATCAGATCTCTAAAAGTCTACATTTAAATGTATCCGCAGAGCACTCAAGACTGATTGAAATCCAAGGTAATCTGACACATTGAAGCCACATGTTGAAAAGGTGTAAATGAGTCCATCTCTCTAAGGCACATATGCCATGTTTTATCCTCCCATAGTGCAACTATGACAGTGTAAGCAGTCTCTGGAAATACACTGTCTGATGTTACATCCATGGTCTGTCTGCTCTGTGATAACAGCAGAATTGACTGAAGTTAGCCATTGTTCTCTGTCTCATTAAAGCAACATGGAGAAAGAAAGTCTCCAGCGATTCCTACACATATGATCAAATACAAGGCTAGCTAAACTGCAGGAGGTATTCCTTCTACAGGCTATTTGGCAGTTACCAAACAGCTTCAGGTGCATTACCTCTCCTTCTGGACTAGAGGAGAGTTGACTCTGGTTTGCATGTAGCCCGGGAAAACAAAGACATATTGTAATCGGGTCTGTGATCTGGCCTACAGAGACTCATAAATGTGGCTAAGTGTAAAGTGCCTTAAATCTCATCTGGATTTTATCTGGATGTGAGACACTTGAAATGACGAGGTTAATTGGGGCCTCTGACATGCCATTGAAAATGCTGTATCCGGCTCACCGTGCAGTTTTAGAGGAGTAGCATTCACTGACTGTGTAAAACTCCAACAACGGCAGCAGCAGCCATCCCAATTTATGTACCACCACATAGCGGCTTAAAATCCAACTAGATCAAACACTAACAGTCCACATCAAAACCAGCAAACTACCACTCCAGTTAAAAAGCACACATGTCACACAGCCTACTAGTCACAGAGGCAATTAAGAAGTGTGCCTAGGGCTTGGGTTTCAACTGGAGGTTGCCCAGGGGAATTTGGGCCCTGGGTGAGCCTCCCAGGCAGACCTTCTTCTATGTTCTTGCGTATACAAACCCCATTTCCTTTTTCTGGAATTTGCAGAGCCTAACCCCAGCTACGGCCTGAACCTGACAATATATAGCCTGAAGCATTTCATGGTTAGAGCTTGTTGGGGGCTGAGAAGACAAGCTGAGAAGCAGACAGACTGATTCTACTGCAGAGTATTTTTTGTCTGTAAACTGGAGCAAGAATATTATCAAGTACGCACTGTAACAAACATCACTCTAATTTTGATATTATGACACATCCCAACCTGCATCCACAGTATGCACCCAAGTGGAGCCACAGCCAACAGGGTGTCCCCGAAAGACTTTCTCTCCATAATCTGCTCCATAAATCTATTGTAGATAATAATGAGTGGCTTTTTTTTTGGCTCATCACATTTTGAGCATTGTATAACCTAACAATGACAGTGGTTCAATTTTACTGAGTCAAGTTATATGTAAACTACAAAGACCTGATTACCAAGAGACACTGTTGATTACAGCCCTGTACACTGAATTTATTTCGTGGCACAGTGACGGTGTAAATTTCCATAGATTAATCATGACATGTAATAGGCAGGGTGGTGCTATTACCAAGACAATGACCTGAGAGAGGGATTTTCATTTGTCCTCAAACAACATTAACAACTCTCTCAACACAGGTTATGTAACAGTAAGTCAGTACTTGTAAGCATAACAGCACACAAGTAAATATTGGGTGGGAACAGAATCTGTTTAGAATTAGATGACTGTTGATATTTGTCTTTAGGACATAAAGCAAGGTAAGTGATTAGGTGGATGAAAACTCTGTGACGCTAGCATTTTTCCACAGGGCTTTGTACAAGTACCGTAAATTCCGGACTATTAAGCGCACCTGAATATAAGCCGCACCAACTAAATTTAAAAAGAAAAAAAAATTGTACATATATAAGCCGCACTTGTCTATAAGCCGCAGGTGTCCACGTTGTAACATGAGATATTTACACAGAAAGATGGCACAAATAAAGTTTTTTTTAATTTTTTTTAATTAACGAAATGCTTGTTTTCTGAACAATGCCTGTAACACGGCAGTTACACAGCAGTTACACGGCAGTAAAACGACAGTAACGTAACATGGCAATAACACTGCTGGTTTGAAAAATAACCAGCCTGCTAGCCGTAGCCCGTTAGCCTACCAGAAAAGTCACTGATCGCTATGTTCATCTTCCTCCTGCGCACTGAAACCATTGAAGTCGTCTTCTTCAGTGTCGGAGTTGAACAGCCTCAGAATGACTTCATCACACACTTTCTCAGTCTCTGTGTCGTTGTCGCTCTCAGTGTCACTTTCGTCTCGAGGTGAATTTGTGCTGTCCAAAACGAGCAGTGCTTTTTAGCTGGGCCGTTAGCCCGTAAAACTCTATAGATTAGCCGCATCATTGTATAAGCCGCAGGGTTCA
>CAKALG010030834.1:0-24805 GCA_916700815.1 Helicolenus hilgendorfi | reverse complement strand
CCCCGGCCCTCACAACCCATCCGCCACCGCAAACCACCATGACAGATTTATATGCCGGAAGGCTTCGGTAAGAATATATAGAAAACAAGCTAACTTTATATGAAGCATTTTGCACTTAGAGAAGGTTGAAATGAGGTGGTGAGCGATCGTCAATTCTGAGATTCAATGAAATTGAGTTTTGTTCTTATCTCATGTGAAATTAATCCATTGTAGTCAAAGCTAATGGATACTACATTACAGTACTGGGAAGCCGTTGGCACCTTGCAACGGTAAATCTGACCAGAGTTGGTGAAGAGTGCACTGCAACAGAGACTATCCTGTTGCACATGTGCTGTCAGCTAATCTCATTACTTAGAAAGAGCAGTCTCCACTGTTGGCATGTTGTCTTGGGTTAACACACCCCCTCACTCACTCACACACACACACTCACACACACAGACACACTCAATCACACACACACAGAATGTGTTGTTGAATATATCCATTTCACTTTCGGTACATTTGTATGTGTCGATAGAGATCTTTGCTCGACTCTAATGAAGGTTGCGATTGATTTTACATTCCGGGCATGCAGTGTTTTCCTAGACGTCGGATCGGGATGTTCCAGCATCAAAATGTATATTGTTGCACTAATGCATGCATTTGTGTTCACAATTCCTGATCTGACTGGAATGCATATGACGTGCATCGCATCGTGAAATGAAATGAATCCCATTAATATGTTTTCTCTTGTGCAGGCTCTTTATATTGTAATTTAACAGTTCAAGGAGAAGCTAATACCTTGTCTTTCCCTCCAATTCAAACCGGCTATACAACACATTATGAATATCTCTACTCAGTCGACAAAGTAGTAGGCGTTTATTCCCCTTCATTGTTTTGTTGTATGTCAGTTAGGGGCCGTCTTTCCTGACTGTCAGGAGCAATAAGATCTTTGCGGGAGAATCGTCTAGTCATATCATCGGGTTTTAACCTCTGCTGAATTGAATACAATTCTGCACCAGGAAGGACACATATTGAATTGACGGAGCCAAACCTTCTCCTCCTCCTCTTCCTCCTCCTCCTCCCTTTGCACAGCACATATATGCATTTTGATTCCACAAAATCAGATTACTTTGATAGCAGTCACATTTCTTCCACTCAGTGTTTTCACACAACATCAGCATCATCTTTCATTATACGCCACTACTTCGGATGGTGCTCCGATGCTCCCATAAATACTTGGGATTATTCGATTGCTGTCAATCTGTCTGCTGCCTCATAAATTTCCTGCCATCACAGGCAGGTCACGGGATTCAAGGGGAGAGCTCCTGGTAGTCTCCGGTTGGTTTCAGTGTAGGGGATGAAGCAGCTCTCTCCAGCTGCAGTTCCGGGTGCACTGACAGTGGATTCTCTTGCCCAGGGCTGTATCTGATCTGCTCAGTAGTGGTCACATAGATGCCACCGGCCTTAAACATAGCTCCAATTAATTATTGACACTGTAGCTGAGGTGGGGGGAGGAGGTACAAAGGACATGCATTCACAACACATCTGGCTAGTGAGCTGCTCTGGTTTGACAGTGGAATAGAGGTAACTCTTCACTAAAATCTTCCCTATTTAGCATTTATAAGTAGTATATAACTAGGGCTGTCAATCAATTTAAATATTGAATTGTGATTATTCACATGATTTGTACATAGTTAATCATGACTAATTGCTAAATGTACCTTAAAGGGAGAATTATCAAGAATTTAATACTTTTATCAACATGGGAGTGGACAAATCTGCTGCTTTATGCAAATGTATGTATATATTTATTACTGGAAATCAATTAACAACACAAAACAATGACAAATATTGTCCATAAACCCTCACAGGTACTGCATTTAGCATAAAAATATGCTCAAATCATAACATTGCAAACTGCAGCCCAACAGGCAACAGCAGCTGTCAGTGTGTCAGTGTGCTGACTTGACTATGACTTGCCCAAAATTGCATGTGATTATCATAAAGTGGGCATGTCTGTAAAGGGGAGACTCGTGGGTACCCATACAACCCATTTACATTCACATATCTTGAGGTCAGAGGTCAACGGACCCCTTTGAAAATGTCCGTAGCAGTTTTTCCTCACCAAAATTTTGCGTAATTTTGGAGTGTTATTTTACCTCTTTTGCGACAAACTAGTATGACATGGTTGGTTTTTTAGTTTCACATGATGTCATGATTAGGATTCCAGAAATGATGGCGTTAAAACAAATTTGTGTTAAGATATTATTATCATGTTAACTTACATCCGTAATACAAACACTTAATATTAAACACTAAAATGCAGTTGTAAGTACATGTAAGCACATTTTAAGGGTTTCTTAACATGTTTGTCAACTTCTTATATGATATGTATCTGGTGTCTAAACGATTGTAAGTATTGTGAGTAATATATTGTGAAAAATAAATGATTGATAACAAAGTAGCATTACATAGCTGTAATTCTATTTAACAATATATGATTCATCCTCATAGCTTGTTAAACTAATGCTAATGTCAGCATGCTAATACGCTTACAATGTGTGAATGTCTGCACTGCTGATTTCACAGGATAAGTGACAACTTTGACCTGCTGGTGGCACCAGAGGAAAAGTCAAAGGATCATTGACATGAGCAGGATTCATCCTCTGGGGAACACGAATGTCTACTACATTTTGTGGCAATCCATCCAACAGCTGTTGAGATATTTCAGTCTGGACGAAAGTGATAGAACGACCAACAGACTTGTTAGCATGGTCAAGTCTACATGCACTTTCAGTCGCAGGTTGCCTTCATCAGCAGATGGAGTTACTCAGTTGTCATGAGAGTGAAGAAGTGTTTATAAATAAATAAATTCAATAAATATAATTAGAATAAATGCTTAATTAGTAAACAATAATAAATAAATAATACATATTTCACATGCATATAAAATATGAATTATTGAAATAGAAGTTATACTGTTGGTGCTAATGCTATATAGGGGTTTCAAAAAGTATTCATTTTATCTTCTTTTAGTAACGTTATCTTGTTTTAAAGTTGTATTTCATAATGTTTAATTATGACCGAATTATTATTAATTCATTATTCATCAAATTATAATTTTTCAAGTATTGTATATAAAACGAATAATTAAAAAAAAAAAAAAAGGTTCAGCTCACTTTTTAAGAGATAGGTTGGAAAACTAAAAAATCGCCAGGAGCGAGTTGCAGTTTAAAAAGTGTGAATATGTTCGTGGCAGATTTGACAGAAAGCAGAGGATGGTTGTTGACCTGAGAAACCTTTACTCACATCAGTTTCTGCCTTTCTGAGTTAGTTTTATAGTTTTGTGAGAGCACTTTCACCTAGAAGGCAAGTCTAGTAAAACAGCATTAATAATATACACAGAGGTGATGCAAAGCTTGCAGCGAATACCTGCGTACCTAACAACTATCCAAAATATCTGGAAACACGTCACCGTCTTATGCAATTTCTCTCTTGTAAGGGCGTCAAACAGATTTCAGCTGCATGCTGGGGCTGAGATGTTTTGTTTGTACAAAGACTACAATCTGCTGTACTTTTTTTGGCACAAACCTGTGGCTACTTTCTCATTGTCTACATGCAGCCCAGTCGCACAGCAGTTTGTGAAATAGTCACGAAATTTGATGTATATGTAGAATTAAATGTTATGAAATTTAACGAGCTTCATTACACAACAATTTCTGTTTGTGTCCCGTGTGAAAAGCAAAAGTTGATTTATTTGTCTTGTAACTTCCGTACTTAACTACGAAAGTTACTTGCCAAAAACTAGTTAAGTTACGCCACTGCCGGTGTTATTTAAACCCAAACAGCGATCTTTTCATAAACGTAAGTAGTTTTGTTGCCTAAACCTAACCAAGTCGATCTTTTCCTAAACCTAACTAAGTAGATTTATTTTGAAAAGACTGGAGCAAAGTGCTGAACATTTGTAGGAAAACGCATTAAAAACATGTTGTTGAAAGTCGAGCTGAGCATCTTGAAAAAAAAAAGGGAAATTTGTGTTTATGTACACGAATCAAATACATTTCGTGACTATTTCACAAACTGCCGTGAGACTGTGTTGCTACATGCGACGTGTTCCCCCTCAACATATATTATGATGTAAAATGTTATGTGCAGCAGTGCTGAAACTGTCTTTCTATTCTAAACTCAACAGGAAATGTGAATATATTGTATTGTGTATAATATTCATGCTGGATGAGAAACGTACCCTTTTTTTTCTTTGACAGCAGACACAACGCTGGAGGAAACTTTCTTTCTTGCCTGTGCTCTCTTTTTTTAACTATTCAAAATTGGAATATTATGTGGGAACGTTTTGGGTGAAAAAGTAAACAGTTGACCTGCGGGTCAAAATGCGGAACTAAACCGATCAATCTGATCAATTGTCTCTTTCACGAAACAGTTCCCGAGGTCAAATAAAGTCACAGCTGCAGACACAAAAGTCTGCTGTGTATAGTATTGTACGGCTGTCTGAGTGTGACTTCAAAAGACTTGGCTGCACTCACATTTATTTCACAGATCATGCACAAAATGCATGTCAGAGGTCAAATTCAGAGCTCGCAGACATTTCAGATTATAAACTAAGTGAGATGAAATGTGTGCTGTACAGCTATTCAATGTGGCTTTTTCCTAAAAAATGTCATTTCACCTCTCATCTCTCCTGCTTTAGAAAAGAGCTGAGGACTTTGGCAAACAGGAGCAGCTTTCAGACTTTTTCCACCGGACTAAAGCAGCGTGTTTGTTTTGCTCTGGCCTTTCCCCCCTTGGCAAACGCTGCTGCTGTCACACAGGGCTCCTGAACCTCGCTGAGTTCTGAATACAGACATGGCCTGTCTATCAGACCAGCTCAGTCAGCACAATTCCTGCAGTGCAAAGAGACTCGGTCCCGAGGCGCCACCCCCCCCTTCTTCCTCCCCTACACCCTTCCTCACCCCCAAGTATTCTCTAATAGCACTCCACTTCATGTGTGAGAAGCACAGCTTGTGGTAGACCACAAAACATTGAATCATTGTTTGCTGATAAAACACTCAGCACAGTGAATGCGTACAGGGAGTCCATCTCCAGAGTGCCAGCAATGACTGCAGATGAGACGGAGTAGCCTATGCCGGTCGATTTCATTACAGACTCCACTATAATGGCATTGTGTTTATTGGAGTGAATGGCAACTTTACCGGATACTATTTCCCAGGTTTCATTTCATGTTTCTTAAGCCAGCACAGGCAGGGGTTATCAGCAAATAGGATTGGGGAGGATTTTGGTTCACGACTATAAAAGGATAATCGCATGACTTCTGCAGCGGTTCTCTGTGAAGGGCACACGTTTAGTAATTGGACCGGCTTCCCAAATGAGATGCAGAAATACAGTAGTATGAGGAGGTGAACGCTTGATGCCCCGTTTCTATGTGTTTTCAATTTTCTCCATCTCCTGAAACGCCATTCTCCACCGCATTCAAACTAAAACAAAATGAAACAGTAAATAAAAGTATTGTTGCGACCTTATTTTATTTCACCACATCATTATTGGACTAAAAAAAAAATCCCCTCCTCAGTGAAAAGAAATAGGTTAGAATGCGAGGCTCCCAGACTCTGATGGTGATGAGAAGGAGGGTTTCAATATCAACAAGAGATGTGCACTCAGATAAAAATAGCATGCAATACATGCAGAGCTTGTTCTGCTGACTGAGAACCTACAGGCAAAACAGGCTGAAGCGAAGACTGTCAAATTAGGCACCAAATTATGCATTAGATGGCAAAGGCATGGCTGGTGACTGGTGTGCTGCAAAAGCTGCATAAGTGCTCCGGGAGGTGAGGTTGGAAGGTTGTCTCCTGCTGTAATGGAGCCTGACAACCCTGTAAAAGAGCAGAGAGAAAGGGAAAGCAATTCTTTTTTTTTACCTTTTAAATACCACATGCCACTAAATTGGTTAAGTTTCTTAATCTTCTAAATGTTAGAGCGCTCTACAGTCCTCTGTTTGGATTTATTTGGTTCTGAATAGGGCCGTCAAAGTTAACGCGATAATGACGCAAATTTGTTTTAACGCCAATAATTGTTTTAACACATTAACTTGCAGTTTTTAAGTTGTAGCGGGCTCAGTTTTAAAGCTAGTGAACTAGAAAACTAGAAAACCTAAAGAATCCATTGGTACCAGCCATGTGATACTAGCTTGTCTTGAAGAAGGCTAAATAACACTCCAAACTTATGCTAAATTTTGGCAAAAAAATACTGTCATGGTCATTTTCAAAGGGGTCCCTTGACCTCTGACGTCAAGATATGTGAATGAAAATGGATTATCTGGGTACCCACGAGTCTCCCCTTTACAGACATGCCCACTTTATGACAATCACATGCCGTCATGGTCAAGTCAACACACTGACAGCTATTGTTGCTTGTTGGACTGCAGTCTTGCTATGTTATGATTTTATGCTAAATGCAGTACCTGTGAGGGTTTCTGTCCAATATCTGTCATTGTTTTGTGTTGTTAATTGATTTCCAATAATAAATATATACATATGTTTGCATAAAGCAGCATATTTTTCCACTCCCATGTTGACAAATCTCCCTTTAAGGTACATTTTGAACAGATAAAAATTATAAATATTTGAATCGATTGACAGCCCTAGTTCTGTACTATCAGTAATTCTATATTGGCACAACAACCATCTTATCCAAGCTCCATCTACACCTACATTTGCTAGATGGATGTGATCTTAATTAACGCATTGTGGCCAAACTGATGAAATATCTTAATGAATGTCTCAAAACTTTTAATTAGTAGAGTTTGGGAGATCATACAGAAGGTGAAACTGTTCAGAAAATCTAAAATTCCATTCCATCTATAAATGTTTTTCATTTTATTTTGTGATTAGCATCCACAGTTATTTTCACGAACACTGTGTTGCGTATAATTATATGTTTAATTGCTTATTATTTTGTTTTGACCAATTTTCCCACAAACCACTAAACTACTTTAACAAAATTAAAGGTAGTAATTGAACAGTATTGTTTAGTGACTTTTGATGGATTCTTATTGTGAGGATATGATCATCATTTTACTGAAATCTGCCGTCCAAATTAATTATTATAATCAAAATGAGTTGTTGCTTTTTGTTTAACATGAGTGGATTTTTTAAATCTGATGCAATGCAGAACAGTACAACACAGTTCCTTAAACACAGTTTACAGTTCATATGTAAAAGGATGTGATATTAATTATAATATTGTCAGTCTATAGCCACACTGTTGCTCTCTTAGTCTATAAAGCTCATTACACTCCTGAAGAAACTGAACTGTTGAAGGGATGAAAAAGAAATTAGACAATTTCACTCTATATTTCTCTAAAGGTGGCCCAATCAAAAGAGGTCATATGCTTAAAGGGAAAATTTGCCATCTTTTATGTGGACGTCCAATCAGTGTTGATGGTAAATGTAGGCGATTGAAGCAATAAATTCCTCCGTGTGTGCTATATTTACCATCAACCCTGATTCGATATACTAATAAAAGGTGATGAATTTTCCCTTAACAGTGTCAGGCTCAGCTGAACTTTCATCAGCACCCTGAACACGCCAGATCTCGGCTGATCTAGGAGCACCGTCGCCTCACAGCAAGAGGGTCGCAGGTCCGAATCCGGCTTATGTATATGCTAGGCTAATGTTATGCATAAGGGACAGCCCATTGCTCCGACGGCCCATTATTCCAAAAGCCCATTACTCCGAAAATACACACTCTCCGTGCAACAAACAGAAGCACATGGCTAAATATTATGCAGAATGACGTCACGTTACCTTGAATGCCTTCGTTGGTTGGGTTGGTTGGTTTGTTCGGTTTAGGCATTGAGGAATGAGATTAGTTCACTTTAGGGTAAGAATATCAGGGTAAGCCAACCAGAGGCAGAGTGCAGAAGGTCCGATGATGTCATTTTGCATAATAATTAGCCATGTGCTTCTGTTAGAGATAATGGGCTGTCGAAACATTGTTTGACCTATTGGGGATTTAGAAAATAATGGGCTCTTGGAACAATTGCATGGCACCTATTCATGCTTACCGTTAGCGTGATAATCAGGTTTAGCACATTTGTGTAACACACATGTTGGTATGTTCCATGCGTTCCATCAGCCTGTAATAATAAAATGCTTGCCTGGGGCTAAATGTTGAAATCAGTCTACACCGGCCACTGAAAGCTATCAAAGCAGAGAGGAAGAGCAGAGCAGAGAGTAACACAATCTGTGGAAATGTCGTTTGGATATTGGTTTCGCTTCAAGCTAAAATTTGATCATTCCCGGTAGAAAGAGAACATTTGTGAGATCACTAAAATACAGATGCAAAAAGCCCCTCGAGGCAACGTTTTGCATTGGGACCGAATCACAAGGTAACATAAATAGGACTAGTTAGCATGCAGTATTAGCATGACTCACACAGTACAGCTGAGGCTTCATAAAATTCAATCATTAGGTTATTCTGTCTTGAAAGTACTCTAGGAGCAAATTGGAACCTCTTGCTGCTGCTAGTTGAAGAGTTAATTCAGATTCATCCTCCGAGGACCATGTGCTGTCTGTCTGTCTGTTTGTCTGTCTGCGCCACAATCCATTAATAGTTATCAAGATTATTTCACTCTGGAACTCAAGTGTTGGACCAACAGATCGGCAGAGCGAGCGACCAACACTGCCGTCCCCAGAGAACCGCTGCTATGTGGCTAAAAATACCCATGCAGGCTGTGAAAGCACTGATTCTATTATCACCTCTCTCATCTGTCTTCTGTGTAACTCTGTTGTTGTTTTTTAAGGTTTTGTTGTTGATGTTTTATCACTTATTTGTATGTCATGTCACTGTGTTACAAAGGCAGTCTTGTTTTAAAAATTGGAAAATTAAATGTATAATAACTCAAAACTGCTATTAATCCTTCCTACCAAAGGCACAGCCTCCACATACATACATATATTTTAACAGTAACACTAGTCTGTACTCTGCTTTAGAAATCTTGGACCTTACTGTCTACAGTATATTGCCGTTCCTGCCCTTGAAAAACAAACATTACCAAACTAATTAGTTACTCTTTTGAGCTGCAAGTCTCTGATTTTGAATCTCAATCTGCCTTTCGTGTACCTCACAGCAGCGAGGCAGCTCCTCTCAAGGTGATGAATGACTTGCTTTTAGTAGCTAAGGTGGAAAATCCTGTTTTAGTTCTCCTAGATCTCAGAGCAGGTTTTGACACAGACGATCATTCACTCCTACTCTCTGGGTTGGCATCTCTTGCCACTGCTTTAGGCTGCGTTCTCTCTCTATCTGCCTGCACAGAACTTTATCTGATGCCACTGGAGAGTTCAGGTCATCGCTGTGGTATCCTCCACGACTCCATTGTGGGTTCAGTTCTTTTCCAAATATATACTATCCTTACATTAGATAACATTCTGACATATGCTCTCCTCTAAAACACTTTCAAATTATTTGAATCTCAATGTTTACTCTCTCTCTAATCATCTGTGCGTATACACACTATCAAGATTACAGACTCTCAAAGCAGGAGCTATGAAATGACTCCTATTTCAACTCCACTTTAGTGAATACATTTTGACTGGCCTTGGTGATGTATTGATCACCTTCAAGGTATATTTTTTGACTAGAAACTAGACATATATCTGTTTATGGACCCAAGCAGCACGTTGCTGGGGCCAGGTGCATAAAACTGTGCAGATTCACAAATGCAACTCTTGTAAAAAAATAAAGCATACCATTAGCACACCAGCCGGCAACATTCGGTTCTGAAAAGTGAATCCAATGCGGAAGTGCCTTTAAATTGCATTCTTTCTAATAGCCAGCAGGGGGTGACTCCTCTGGTTGCAAGAAGAAGTCAGATGTTTATGAGAAAATTAGCCTACTTCTCACTTGATTTATTACCTCAGTAAACAGTAAACATGAAGTTATGGTTTCAATCGCTAGTTTCAAGTCTTCTTCAATACAGCATGATGTTCATTTAGTAAATTATGGTCCCATTTAGAGTCAGATAGACCATAAAGCAGGAGATGCTAGAGGGCGTTGCTACCTTGTGATTGACAGGTTGCTACCAGGGCGTTGTCTGGTTTGGGAGTTGTCTGTGTTTTCGTCTGACAATCGAACGTTGAATAAGACATTTTCGGTTGACCGAAAAGGTTATAATTAACTTTCATGAACTGAAAACACACTAGTAGACTACCACTAAGCCCCCTGGAGGAGCACCGGGCTTTGGAGCAAATTTTCATAGTGGCCAAACGGTGGAATTACAACTTCCGTGTCCGTCACACGATGCCATTGGGCCCAAAAATATTTTTTCCCACAGACTTACATTGGGAAAGAGACGTCTGTAACTCAGCAGATATTTTTTCTTTCTTCAGGTAAATCAACTTCCCAGTATGAGCACTAGAATAGCCCTTATCTTCCTCCTTCCGTTCATGTGAATGAGCACCAGTCCGAGGCTGGAGCGAGGGCTGGGAGGCGGGGTTAAAGGAAGCGCTAGTGCGTCTGCTCTATTGTCCCAATGGATCGCCGGAAGATCCGGGTACTTTTAGACTTGGAAGTCAAGCTTTTTTTTGCTACATGCACCACTGAACAACTTTAATAGGAATGAACGGGCCCCGCCTCCGACGCTGTATCGAGTTCTCTTTATACATCCATGAGCTCCACCCGCTCGTGTCACTTCTGGTTCCAAAAAACCAAGATGGCGACGGCCAAAAAGCTGAACTCGAGGCTTCAAAACCAGACTCACCAATGGGTGACGTCATGGTGACTATGTCCACTTCTTATATACAGTCTATGGCATACACACTCATCAGATTTATAAATCAATCATTGTGAAACAGGGAAAGCATGTACAACACTTCCACATTAGCCATAAATGAACGTAGCTTACCTTTAATCATACCTCTGTCTGCTCCATCAGCCTGTAAGACCTGCAGCTATGTACAACACCGGCATTATCATTAAATCAACATATGTACCTGTAACTAAAACAGATTTCATAAAACACCTCTAAATAAAGGAGAAAATTAAAAGAACATAAGCATAGGAAATAAAAAAACATCAATCATAATATTAAGCACACAAAAGTAATTAGCTTTATAAACATGTCTTTAATTGGCATATTATAGATCCCTGTAGAGTGCGATAACAACCTAAAAAATAATTAATAGATACCAATTTATTTGTAGAAAATTGCTTATGCATTGTGTGGTACGTCCATCACCTTAAAAATATTTATTAAACTCTGTTTTTTAGGTTTGCTTTTACTTCATTTGTAGTCCATATCTAATTTTGATTACGGGTATTGAGCGCATTTTTTATCAGCGTGTGTATTAATTTGATGCTTACTTGTTATTCAACTCAGCTCCATAGCTGACTAGAAAATGTAAAGATGCTGTCCAAGGTCTCTCATTAAAATGTTCACACCAAAAAGTCACAGCGGCTCCTTTGACATGAAGAACAATATTCTGAGCTCCTGATGCCATCGGCAGTCAGCTTAATGGTCTCCAATCATTGTCTCTTTCTGTGTATAGGAACTGACATTGCAATGCACAGGGAGAGAGCCGTGGTATATTTATTGAATCGCGCTGCCTCCGTGTTCAAATCAATACTTGGATTTATGAGTGAGTCTGCAACATATTTTTTACCTTCACCTCCAGACTGGAGGGCACCGTAATTGGTGAAATCTATTCCTCTGATTAGACATAATTCACAATGGGCATTGTTTCATTCACTTATAATTAAAGAGCGAGAGTAAAGAGGCGGGGCCGTTTAATTAATGAACACTCGGATCCCTCACATGTAGATAAAATCAATGGCACATTCTCTCATTCATAATGAATAAAAGTGAAAAATCTGCTGCTTGTCCCCAAAGTGATAACATTTACTCAGAGAAGACATACAGCGTCTTAGACTGCAGCACCGGGCTGGGGAGCATGTGTGAACATAACAAGTGAGATGATTGGATATCCGTCACATTGCAGAAGCAGTCTACACATGTTAATTAACGTTGAACACATTTGCATAATATAGCAATCTAGACCCTCATTATATGACCCTGTTTACGTCTGTTATTAACATACGGTGAAATCAGAATTACAGCTGGACCGCTCGAATTGTGATACGTGCTGGAACGCGTCTCCACTGGCACTGATTAAAGTTTTACCGTATAAGTGTCGTGACTTTTAACAACAAAATACCAATATCTATAAGCCACTGAGGGGCAAATGGGGAGAACTTCTTCGGACGTGTCTTCTAGGCCAAAAATACCTGTATAACTTTGTATCAGTTGATATATTTATTTACAGTTGGACATATCTCACCATAGAACTAAGTAGATATCAGCATATTGTTCGATCTCGTCTGTAAAGGGGAGACTCGTGGGTACTCATAGAACCCATTTTCATTCACATATCTTGAGGTCGGAGGTCAAGGGACCCCTTTGAAAATGGCCATGTTAGTTTTTCCTCGTCAAAATTAAGCACAAGTTTGGAGCATTTATTTAACCTCCTTCACGACAAGCTATCACGTGGTACAACTTCCGGAAGATCGATTGCATTAATGCATTTAAGAAGAAATTTGTGGCGTTAAAAAATGAATGTGCGTTAACGCTTTATTATCGTTTTAACTTTGACAGCCCTTAAAGAAAAACAGGAGACAAGCGCCATTGCCAACTAGTGTTAATAGATTGTGGAAAAAAAGAGCAGCACAAAACTCGTCTCCTGGATGAAAGTCCTGTGTTTTTTGACCTATCCATCCACCTCATCCTCCTCCCTATACATGGACTTTCTCGCTCTTTATCTACATCACCTGACTTCTTCCTTTATTCGAGCGTCACAGCTCGAAGCGTAGGGCCACTGACCACGCTGCTGTATTTGATGACATGGGAGTGAGAATGGGATTTTGGTGGCCACTGTCGGTATTGCAGGAGCATGCGATTCATGCTAGCCCAAAAGTCTTTCTCCACAATCATTACAAAAAGAACGGCTGTAAATAATTTTTTTTGTGCAACACAAACCCCCTCAAATCGGCTCTTTGTATTATCAGAATCTGATCCATTTAGTCCAATAAAATTTGAAAGCGAATATTTTTGCGACCAGAGAAGGACTCTAGCAGTGCTTTTCAATAATCCTTTACCGTGCCCTCACATCCCCTCAACAACCGATATTATGCAGCGCCGCACGTCATATAAGTGGCCACTGAAAGAGCGAGGAAGCAGGATGAGTACATTCATCATCGTCTGCAAACCCCACAAATACTGTTGGATGATGACCCATCAAACTGCCATTTGCCTAACTGTCTGAGTGCTGCAGTTACTTTGTCCCCCAATGCTAATATATGTCAATGAGGATGAGTCAAATGATTGCGATGTGTAATCCTCAAATGAGATGAGGTGAAATGAAATAAACCTTGTTTAGTGCTAGCTGAAAAATGAATGCACAAACATTTCCTGCTGATACTTTAGTCTGCCTACACTGACAAAGGCTCTCGTCTCCTTCCGCCTGCTGCTGTTATATGCTACCGAACCAACTGCCAGTGATCCGAATGGAAGCATTGCAACCTTCAACAGTGTTCCAGACTCGCTGCAGCACTGTGTGACAAAGTTTAGCTCTGAGCAGTGCAGGTGGGGACTGACTGATACCTGTTTTCCCCTCTGGGCTTTACCGTATCTGTATGCGCTCACTGCTGAGATCGCTCAGTAAAACCTGTATACTCGAATCTACCTGACTCGACTCGGCTGATGCTGATACCAGATCTGGTATACAGACTCGCTGCCCCTCCACAGTTCCCGTACATGCTGAACTGCTGCCTTTGTGCAGAGCTTTACCGAAGATACCGCTTGGGCTCTCTGGTGCTCGCCACATATGGTGCCCTAGGCGGATTTCGGATTTTGAACCTCTCCCCCCTAGAGCGACCGCAACACACATTAGACATCACAAAGGTTTTAAGACAAAAATGAAGATTTTTATTTTCATAAATAACTGTTTATTATAATATACATAAACAATTGGTCCCTGATATTGTTGGCTTGAAAGTGTTTAGTCAGTTTCACAACAGTTTACACTTTTATTAACAAATAAGTGCGGCCGCGCAGCTGAAAAAGTGTGAAAGAGAGTTACAGAGATGAAAAGTGAATTTATTTATTTATTTGTTTCTTTGTTCATTTGTTACTTCACTGCAGAAAATGTGGAAGGGCGCCCAGAGTCATTTTTTTTAAAAGTATTATTATTATTTCTAGAGGCCATTTAAGGCAACCACTTAAATGGCCCATGCCTTAAGCCAGCCCTGCGTTCATGTACCAGAGTCGGACAGAAGACTCAATGCTAGACAACTTTTAGTGCCTGTTAGTATTAATAATTGTATTGCATATTGCTTTAAATAGGAAATTTCATAATTCTGCTGCTGTCATGATACGTATGAACATATGAGTTGGATTTTTGTTTATTTCCTGTAAAAATAATGTACACGTAGCATCAACACAATTATCTCAGTAAGTGCAGGAAACCATTCTTGATTTCATATGTTATTAGCTACAGTATATGCCCACAAAAGGGTGGTCTAGTGCTCGGAGTGGGCCGGTACTCACCAGTACGAAGTCCCAGTACAATTTACTACTTGGCGTACCGTGACATTTTCATGCGTACCGGAACTTCTCGCAATCTGCCGGTACTCTTCTCTGCCCTCTCCATATCAGGTTCTCTGGGAGGTTCATAATGGTGATACGTAAAGGTGCAGCGCCAGCGTTTTTGCGGCGTGCCTCATAAGCTGTATGACCATAAAAACTATGTGGAGAGAATCAGAACGAGCCGAAGCACGGAACGGGGGCGGGGGTTGAGAACAAGGGGGCTGTAATTTATTGATAAAAGTTCACATCCTTTTTTGTAAAATAATTAGTGAACTGTTCATCATAACTTTTTTTTTTATTTGGCAACAAATATAATTAATGAAACATTATTTTAAAAGTTTTCTGAATCTGTTCTTTTGATTTATAGAATATGATTTTACAGGAAACATTTCCAGAAGAATTGAATGTTCAGACGAAGGCTGTAATGAATAATAAAAATAATCATTTAATTAGTAATAATAATGGTCAAATGATGTAAAATTGCATAAATTTAAGTCAAAAACCTTCACATTGTTTTGAAGGAGGACCCCCAGACCCAATATCTCCTAGTATCTTAGTAGTATTAACACTAAACACACCTCCTTAACCCTATAATGTTCCAGTTGGAATATTATTGGAGTGTTATAGGCTTAGAAGATGCATTGGCTTTAATAATAATAGCAATAAAACCACAGCTGATTATGACTGACACAGTATAAAATGCTTAAAGAAATAATGAATAAATAGGCATACGTCGCAAGAGATTGCTGATACCGGCCAATACATACTGGCACTTCTTATTTTTCCACTTCAAGCCCTGGGGTGGCCAATAGGCTACTTGGAAACCAAATGAATCAGCTCTTGAAAAAACACTATGAATACTCTGTATGAGCCCAAAAATGCAGAATCCTGAGGAAGCAACCCAGGGAGCAACTGGATGTGATGCCATCTTGGAACACAGCATCTAATTCTTAACACGTTCATGTTCGTATAGCGGCCCCTCCAGAGTATCCTGCAACGCTTCCCTTGATGCATGTTTGTTGACAATCTGCCCGCTCTGCCTGCCTAAATTTGCATATTGACATCTGATCACAAAGCAGGAGCAATCATGTTAATCATGAATAATTATCGATGCCAGGTGTAAATGCAAAGGCCCCATAATTAGCTGTTATTATCCAGATGATGTATCCATATAGATTGCATGTTAATACCAGGGGAAAATTAGGTCAATTTGCAATCTCCCTCACAATCGTGAGGAAAAACAACGCAAGCTTAACTGACAAAAAATTATCCGGGCATCAGCATTTGTTCCGGAATCTGTTAGTTCTCTTGCTGATTTATATTTATGTGGTTTTCAAAATCTTCTGACAGCACTCTGAGCACATTAAATGGGATTGTGCTTCGGAGGAGGGAATCAGAACAATAACGTCATTGTCCCTGATCTCAGCACGCAAATAGCTCAGTTATAAAAATCCACACTGATTTATATTTATGTGATTTTGAAAAGGTTCTGACAGTGGTGCTGAAAACATGAGATGGAACTGTACTTCAGAGGACAGGAGAAGGGATTTGCCATTACCTTTTGAAAATTGATTTCTTTCTTTTTTTTTTTGGGCCTGTAAATAATTTAATATGAGATAAGCTTTCTGGGTTTGAAGTCCGCCTCTGTCGGGTCTCGATATCCCCTCGTCCTGTTGAAAGGCTCGGTTTGCCCCGGCAGCAGTGACAACGTTTTTCCAGGCACCGCTGACGGTGACATTAAAATGCTTGGTGAGGTTTTAAAGCCGGCAAGTCTGGTGGAAAAAAAAAAAATCCCCAAATCAATCTTTAGATGATTAACTACCGTTTTCAGCTGCAGTGAACTGAGTAATGTGCACCTGGGAAAATAAACTTGAGATCCCTTTTTTCCATCTTAAGGAAATTATATAAAATTATCAAGACAGCATGCAAATTGGCAATAGGTACTGCTAAGGCAGCTGTCCTTCAAATTCTGCATCAAATAAAGTAACAAATGAATGGAGGGAAGGCGCATGATGGGGTTAAAATGATGAACGATTCAAAGCGCAGCTATTAGGTGGCCATGACCTATTAATGATGTTAGTCAATGGAACCGACTGTCCATGTAAAAGCAATACTTTTCATTACATCATCATTGCCGCTTTAACTGATTACTGTCAAACATGGTCAAGCCTTTTTTTTTCCCCCCCAAACGCTGCGTCTCCATTAGGACTGTGTAATGCTCCAGGGACTGCCTTTTCTAATCACATGTGTCACCGACACCAGCACATATTTGTCATGCAGCGTGCACCATAAGCCCGACGTTCAGGCATTATGCTGCTAGCTCTGGCATGCATTAGGATAACTGGTATTCCGTAAATATTAGTCTTGCAACACATTTTCAGCTTGAGCGACTCTGTTCATATTAAGAGGTGACAAACAGATGGGATGTGCGAGCTACAAAAAGAGGCAGGCTTAGGGCTGTCAAATCAATTCTGGGAGAAGTTGTAATGCTGTCTATGCTAAGCGATCCCTTAATTAAATACAAAGGCCGATGCAGCTCCATCTTTTTCAGCTTTGAGTATCTGAGGAAAAGAATCCACACTATTCAAAAGGCTCCTTATTATCACCAGTAAGCAAGCTGTGTTGGATCATTTAAATCGAATTCTGCTCAACCAACAATTCAAAATTGCCGTAGGAGGTGTATCAGTGTAAACACTGCTTCTGGTTGTTGCATTGTTAAAGTTGTATAATTGCATAACTTTGACAACTTGAGTCCAAAGTAATAAGACTAATAACTGTGTTTACTTTTCAAGAGCTGGAGCAAAAAATATTTTCAGAGGAAGGGGGAATAAAGTGTAATTACAAAACACAAAGTACCATAAGAGCATCTGTAGCACAAAAGAAGTAAAACCAACTTTAGACACAAAGAACGAAATCTATAAAAAAAATATCTGTATAAAAGATATAAAAGCAGAACCAGCAGATGGATGTGCTAACATGACAAAACACTATTATGCAACAACAAAACAGCCATTAGTCAGAAAGACGGATCTATAAAAATATGTCTTGAATCAGAGGCAGAGCCGGCAGACTGAATACTAAATATACTGCTCCGAAGCCAGTATAGCAAAACCTCCATCACCTCGTGACTTTAACATGGAATCTGCAACAGCTCAAAGACTTAAACCCCTGGATCTGAGAGGCATTTTGGAACAGGAAGGAGTTAAAACTTCACCAAAATAATCCATTAACAGGCCATGTAGAGTCTGGTATGCAATTTTAAAGTGGATTCAGAAATGATTTGGCAGGTACTGCGAAAGAAGTTGAGGTGCTATGGGAAAAAATGTCTTGGCTGCAAAATCCTGCCGAGCTACAGCTCCGGTGTTCACGCAGGTAAGGAATGGCGTTCAAGGTTCAGACAGAAGAATATAAATACATGAATCATTTCATCAGTACTGCTGCAGGACAAAAGCTGATGTTGAAATATTCTTACATTTAGTAAAACATGACGATTCACGATTTATAAAAAGCAAAATCTTTGAAACATACTTGATGTTAGGAATAAGGGGACCAAGTAGTGGCTTGGTTTGTGTAGACAGGTGGTCAGGGTATATGATTGGGTTCTCTGTGTTGATAGGGTTCAAATGTAGAAAGTTCAGAGATTGTTTACATCATGTATGCGCTGTATATATTGAAAATTATGTCTTGAAAAAAATTGCATATGATTGAAACCCCTATGGAAAGTGTTCTGATGTAAACAATGTGTCATCTGCATAATTGCATTCTTGTTAGGAAATACTGTGACGATGATGAATTATATTTGCTGATTAGCTTTCAATCAATTCAAATAGTTAATTACGATTAATCATTAATCACGTGTTCCGGAATTAAAATCCCAGAATGTAAATTTCATTAAAATTCTGGAATATTCAGTTCAGATTTTTGAATGTGTTACATTAAGATTCTAGAATGTTCAGATCAGGTTTTAGAAAGTTTTACGTTACAATTCCGGAATGATTAGTTCGGGTTTTAGAATGTGTCATGTTAACATTCTGGAATGTTCAGTTCAGATTTTAGAATGTGTGACGCTAACAGCAACAATAGCTGTCATTGTGTTATTGTGCTGACTTGACTATGACTTGCCCCAAACTGCATGTGATTATTATAAAGTAGACATGTCTGTAAAGGGGAGACTTGCGGGTACCCATAGCACCCATTTTCATTCATTTATCTGGAGGTCAGAGATTAAGGGACCCCTTTGAAAATGGCCATCACCATTCCATTCCGGAATGTTAAGTTCAGATTTTCGAATTTCTTACGTTAAAATTCTGGAATGTTCAGTTCAGGTTTTAGAATGTGTTACGTTAAGATTCCAGAATATTCAGATTGTATTTTAGAACGTGTTACATTACAATTCCAGAATGTTCGGTTTGGAATTTAGAATGTGTTACATTACAATTCCGGAATGTTCAGTTGGGATTTAGAACTCATTACGTTACAATTCCGGAATGTTTATTTCGGATTTTAGAACATGTTACAGAATTACAATTCCGGAATGATAAATTCAGATTTTAGTACATGTTATTTTACAATTCTGGAATGTTCAGTTGGGATTAACAATTCCGGAATGTTCAGTTTGGAATTTAAAACGTGTTACGTTACAATTCTGGAATGTTTAGTTCGGATTTCAGAACGTTTCACGGAATTACAATTCCGGAATATTAAATTCAGATTTTAGAATGTGTTACGTTACAATTCCGGAATGTTCAGATGGGATTTACAATTCCGGAATGATTAGTTCGGATTTCAGAACGTGTTACGGAATTACAATTCCGGAATGTAAATTTCAGATTTTACAATGTGTTACATTAAAACTCTGCAATGTAAATTTCAGGTTTTAGAACAAGTTACGTTACAATTCCGGAATGTTCAGTTGGGAATTTAGAACGTGTTACATTAAAATTCTGGAATGTTCAGATGGGATTTACAATTCTGGAATGAATAGTTCAGATTTCAGAATGTATTATGAAATTTCAATTCCGGAATGTAAAGTTCAGACTTTAGAATGTGTTCCGTTACAATTCTGGAATGTTCAGTTCAGGTTTTAGAACGTCTTATATTTCAATTCCGGAATGTTCAGTTTGGATTTTATAACGTGTTACATTACAATTCCGGAATGTCAGTTTGGAATTTAGAACGTGTTATGTTACAATTCCAGAATGTGTAGTTCGGATTTCAGAACGTGTTACGGAATTACAATTCCGAAATGTAAAGTTCAGACTTTAGAATGTGTAACGTTAAAATTCTGGAATTTTCAGTTCAGGTTGTAGAACGTCTTACGGAATTACAATTCTCATGGGTACCCATACAACCCATTTTCATTCACAGGTCTTGAGGTCAGAGGTCAAGGGACCCATTTGAAAATGGCGATGCCAGATTTTCCTCGCCAAAATTTAGTTTGGAGCGTTATTTAGCCTCTTTTTGCGACATGTCATGACATGGTTGGTAGCAATGGATTCCTTCGTTTTTGTAGTTTCATATGATACCAGTATCTTCACTCTAGCTTTAAAGAGTCTGCTACAACCTAAAAATTAAAAGTTGCGTTAATGCTTTAACGCAAATTCGTTTTAACGCCGCTAATTTCTTTAACGCATTATTGTTGTGTTAACTTTGAAAGGCCTAGCGCTAATGCTCAGTGTTACAGAGAACAGATCTGTGGATTATCCTGAGTAAGCCGAACATTGTTCTGGAAAGACATGTTGCTGCTTGTTAAAAATGTCTTTCTTCTTCAAATTTATTTTTTCAAACTAAATTCCATTCACATTCATCGTAATGAGGTGGCGGTAGAAAGCTCAGACATACAAAGCCTGGACATAGAAAAAAACAAATCTGCATAAAATCAGCTGATTACAAACTACAACAGACGTTAGCCTTCCTATCTTTGAAGGTAATTGTAACTCTCTGTGTGTGCACTGCATTGTTGGCTGCATACATTGTAGGTGCTATGTGCTATGTCTGATCCTCTGTACTTTGATTCTTGCAGGTTTTAATTGGAGCCATTTATTGTGCACCTGGGACCCCAGGTGAATGCAATTAAATAGATGGTGGAATATAAAACCTGTGTTCTGAGTTCTGTGGACCAGAATATAAATTATAATTTTAAAAACTCAACATATTATGAGGGTAGCCTACTGACAAAATGCAAGTGATGTCTACTGAAGTTTGTTTATGCATCATTTAAGATTAAAAAAATTAATAATAAAATATTTAGCATGTGGGTGTTCCAGCAAATTAGATACTTTCATGCTTCCAAATCCAAATTATAAGTGGTTGTAAAGCTAGTGGCAAGTTGGCTTTGTGACAATGACATAAAATACCACCACTTGAGATTCAGAGCTTTAAAAGTTATTTTATCTCCAACTGTTAGCAGCTTTAAGCGGTTGTTGATTTATTTGGATGGTCACATAATACATAAAAACAACTTAGAATTATCATAACTTTATTTCACTTTGACATTGCTTGTCCTGTTTTATTCATATGGACAACATTAAAAACATCCATTTGCGAATATTATCAAGTGATTGAATGGGCGTTAACAGTAGTTACAACTTCCATTTTAATACTTCAGACAGGCCAAACTGCACCTACCACGCTGTGAACGTGAAAGTGAAACTTAACATTGTGAATTCAATGAAACAACTTTACGTTAGGAAACAATACTACTTGGTTAGGTTTAGGAAAAAATTGTGGTTTGGGTTGAAATAAGTACTGACGTGAATTACGTAACAAAACTACGGTAAAATAAGTCATTGGCTTTTGGTTTCACACGGGACATACCAACAGCGATCTCCTGGTTGAAAGTCCTGTGTTTGTTTGACCCATTAATCACCCCCCGACCACCACGTCAAATGGACTTTGTCAGTCTTTATACCAGGTCACCTGACTTCCACCTTTGCTCCCGTCATAATAACAACGGCTTATAGAGGTCGGCATCGTCTTATTGTGTTGGTATCGGTGATCAACCATGAGATGATAACGGCCTTCTGAACCTTCTAAGAGGTATAGCAGACCCCCTTCCTTCCTTGATAACTGCTGATAACATCCAAACTGGGTGACATTGATTTAAAGTAGCACTCATTTAGCATTATGAAGAATTCAAGTTATACATCACTTCATGTATTAATGAAAAAACACCCTACTGCCTTTATGGTGCATGATATTTACCCTGCGCCATTTTATTTGAGTGTCAGAAGTGTGATACCATGCGGATGTTTAGTAGGCAATAATTACTATTCTCACAATCTTAGTTTAAATGTTAGCATAGCATTTACCAATTTGCACGAAACGCAAAGTGCAGCTCAGGCTGATGGGAAAGTCAAGAGTTTTGCGGGTAATTTATCATAAACCAAAGTATTGGTCAAATTGATTGAATTTTGACCCGATGGCGTCATTAGATGCAAAGTCATAGGATCACCAAAGTCTCTCTCTGGGAACAATGAATTTCTGCACTAAATGTTGTTCCAATGCTTCCAATAGCGGTCAAGACATCTCACACAAAACCAACAACATCCATCTCGTAGATGTGCAGATATTTGACTGGATAATTGAACATTTTTGACATTCATAAAAAGGCCAGAGGATCGTGGTCCACAAAATGTCTGTGCGAAATTTCATGGCAACCCATCCAACATTTGTTGATGTTTCAGTCTTGACCAAAGCGGTGGACCAACTACCAGCTGGCCAACATTGACATCTCGAAGGCCCCACTGCTAGTGTAGCTACAAAAATAAACTATTTTTTAAAAAAGAGTATAAATATGCAGCACACAGTCGTAATCTTATACATTTCAGTTGAAGGTTTACATGCATTATTACGTTGTGGGTAAGACGTAAATTATTCCTCGCCATCACATTCAAATTATGTATGAAACAAATTCTGCTACTGAAGGACTCATTTTGGTCTGTGATTCAAGCTTCAGTGGATTTATATTGAAGGTCTGTGAAGGTTTTCCTTTAAACGATGTTCAAATTATGCTGAGCTGTCAAAACACATTCGGACTGGTATTACGTTCAATGAATTGGAAAATCTAAATTGCCTGTACATGAGTGTGTCTGTCTGCTTGTCTGTTTACAGTACATATCACATACTATCTATAACTCATAATGCAACCTATGATCCATTTTCTAAAACAGTTGCTTGGTGACAGATGGAAAACATATCTGAGGTCTACACTCCTCGAACAGACACAAAGGTCCACGTAAGTGAGAAAATGAAATTTTCAATCCTTTCCCCTCATTTTCTAGCGTCCTCCCCTTAGCTCTTCCAGTTCGCCACCTTCTTCGTATTCAACTGAAATTCACTAGCAGATGTCCACCTGACAGATAAATATATAACAGAATAGGAGGTGTGAAGGCTTTGGATCTGTCACCACAGATGTATCCTCATTCACTCACAGGGATCTGTTTTGGCAGAGGTGGTATATGGTGCTTGTACGGCTTTGGAAGTAGGAGTTCTGAAGTCTCTGATGAGAGACAGCGGAGAGAAACAGAGAGAAGGAAGGGGCTCTTATCACTGTGCTGGCAATTAATCCCTGTGTGCCGCACTCCCACGTATACATTACACCGCTCCTGTGTTGCACCCTCTAATTTACAGGCTGAGAGACAGCAGGTGTTCAGGACAGAGTAAACAGAGGGGAAGGTGGAGGGAGGGATCGTTCGACCTGCTCCAGTCTGCTATTATGTGGTCCCCCGCTGGACTGGAAAACAAGAAGGCACCTCTCTTGGTATGCAAAACCTGTTTAGCTTTCCCTGTCTAAGTACTAGGCCAGGCCCAAGGTCACACTTCCAGGGTAGGCTTTGCAAATGTTGTTCTACCCCCGAGGCGTCAGCCAGCGAGAAAATTAACAGACACTTTGTGTTTTTCAGTGTGTTCCTGTGGGAGAGATGGCTGACTGCCACACTGATCCTGTCTTGATCTCCTCCGCTGAACACTTCATTATTCAAAACAACAGTTTACCCTCTACCCAAAGTTATGTTGCAGTATAAATAACTTGTTTCTCAATTAAAGCCGTACGTGACAACTTGGCCCAATAATAGCACCTCGGACAGCAAGTCCAAAAGTGTTAATGCACTCTGTTGCATTTGTTAAATAGTAAAAAGTGTGAGCTGCCTCGTGACTGCAGGTCATGGTGGATCAAGAATTCTTTTTTTTTTAATAATTTTAGTTCATTAGAAACAAAGAAAATCATCAGAGTAGGCAATTCTGGAGAGTTTTAAAGGGGCATTTCAAGATTGTACTTCCATGAAGTTGTTGGACTCACAAGAGACAGATTTAACAACACTAAAGACAGGGATGGAATATTTACTAAGGTTTGCAACCCTTTTTTGGACATTTAACAGTCAAATTGTATTTTGTCCTTGTATATTGAAGGACCACACCAATATTTTGTGCAGGTATAAAGTCAGACAGCTGACAGTTTTGTGTTTGGTCTCAGACCATAGATTTATCGTTGCAGATTGACCTCTCCAGTAGAGGAAATTGTGTCTGAAATTTAAAATTGTGGTTCACCGATTTTAGCAGTTTGGCAATACACCCACAATGACAATGTTAAAGCAGCAGTGGGTAGAATTGTAGCAAATATGATTCCTGACAGAAGTGCATGAGACAGGTAATCTGAAAAAAATCACGTGCCTCTGTGTCCTCCGATGTCCCTGACGGCATCAGCAAGATTTCACAGACCGGAGGAAAACAACCAATCAGAGTAGAGCTGGAGCCGGCTGTCTCTGAGCAGCTGTCAATCACTCACGAACTCCAATCAAACTAGGCAGAATATTGATTCATATTTGATCAGCGCTGTTACTGCAATGCCTATTTATTGCCTCAAATGATTTCAGAAACTTCTTGTAGTGTCGCCATGTTGTTGAGATCAGTTGAGGAAATACCAAGTAACGCCGACCAGTCAGAGCTTAACAGTACATTACAAGATGTTTCTGAAAACATTTGATGAGAGAAATAGGCATTACAGTAACAGAATATTGATTCATATTTGATCAGCGCTGCCTAGTTTGATCGGAGTTCGCGAGTGATTGATAGATTTTTTTAAAGCCTGAAAACAGAGCCATGAGGAGGTGCAGAAGTCTAGTTTTCTCTCAGAACACTTGAATTGCAATATGCTGAAAGGTTATTATGGAATTT
>CAKALG010030833.1:0-27839 GCA_916700815.1 Helicolenus hilgendorfi | reverse complement strand
GTGGAGACGACGCTGCAGATGAGATCATGGAGCGTATAGTGAGGTCGGCCACTCAGGGTCCAGGAACCAGACCGCAGCCCAGAGAGAGGAGGAGGTCTAGGGCCAACCGCAAGTCATGTACGACCTGAATACTTAACTTCTATTTCAAATGCTAATTCTAAGCAGGTTTTGATTATGCCTAGTTCGCACTACACAACTTAAGCCCTGATTATCCACTCGCCGACAGTTTTTGTAGCTCCCCAACAAAAGCCCCGGATCAGAGGCTGGCTTGGTGCTCGAGCGTTATGTGAACGTCTAACTGTTCAAAGCCGAGAGGCTTTCCGGTGCAGCGCAGACGCAGTCCAGATATCTAGCATGCTAAATATCATGCGACCATGTTGTATTTAGTTTATAGCCTAACGTTAGCTTTTTACTTCTGGTGAATGCATTTACGCTTCAAAAGCGGCATTAATTTGCGGAGATTATTTTATGGAACAAAATGTGTAAGTATCACAAACGTTTGTTTGCCAGAGTTTATTTTCTGCAATAATCCAAAACCCAATGGAGAAATCTCATTGGCTTTTTGTTGAGGGAACCAGGGCGATTCTAATTTCCTGGTTGGCCTACAAAAATATGTCATTCCCGCAGCACTGTATTGTGTGGTCGGGAATTGGTTGTCAGGCTTCTTCCTGATCAGCTGAAGCCTTGGGAATCAGTACCGCCACGATGTGCTAACTAATCTCCTCTCCTCTCCTCACAGTGAGGCGGACTCTGAAGAGCGGTCTAACCCCAGAGGAAGCTCTCGCTTTAGGACTCACCGATTCTCCGGATACATAAATGTGATCGTCCAACCTCCCGTCTGTCGCCATCGCCGTGGAAACACAGCTACAATCATCGAAGCGACATCTCTGTCAGCTGTCTGCCTTCGCCACACTTTAGAGAGTTATATTTAACCAGTCACAAACCCCTTTAGGTTTTTGCCAGCTGCTAATTTTGCCTGATGTGTCTGAAGTGATGAAGCTGCAGCCATGATAGTGTTTTTTTTTTTAATGCAACACAAAGAAGTGGAAGTGAAGAAAGAGAACTGATGCATTCAACTTGGCATGGAAAATTTGAATTGAGTGCCGCTGCCTCTACACTGAATGGATATTTTTTTTATCTAAACATGTATTTGAAAGGTTGCATTAGTCCAAAGGGATAACTCTTGCTTGTGAGTTTCTGTAGGTGTGGCTTCACCATTTTCTCATTTATTTAAGCTGTGAATTTCGGTTGTAAAGAGGAAGTTTGATTTGTTCCCAAGAGATCACAACAAACAAAGAGGCTCACTAAGAATTATCCTTTGTGAAAAGGCAAATGTTTGCTTCTGCAGCTGCACGTTTTGACAAGGGACGAGTGTAGTTGTGTTTAGTAGGAACGTGAAAGGTTTTCAATCTGATGTGCCTTTTCATTCAAAAGGGATGGTGCTGTACCTTTTTCGCCATCTTGTTTCAGTCACCTCCTACTTCTCAGATAACTCACAAATGTCACATTCACAGGTGTAGTTATATCAATTTATGATTACAATTAAGTTTTTTTTTATTTTGGCAAAAAATATTTATTTGCAAAGCTCGGACATCTTGCACCTTACTCAACATGAATAGTTTCTAATGCTGACATGAACGACTGATTCAGAACGCAGACAAAAGGAAGTATTTATCTCAGAGGAACTGTTTGTAAAGTGTAAAAAGACAAAAAGATAAAGACGTTTTTTTTAAATTTTAATAATCTATTTTGAAGGACATGCAGAGAATTCTGCATAAAATGTGTAAATGCCCTCGTCAGCTGCCAGGTACTAAGTACTGTAGTACTACAGTGTGCATGTTTAGTGCGGTTCATGTGATGTATTATTTTTGTAATTTCTGTAGAAACTTGTATTATAGTCTGAGGAGAGAAAGGGTAAAAAAAAGAGGCTATTCTGTGAATTGTAATAAATGAAAGATGTGGTCGTAGCTGAAATATGTGTCGGAGTATCGCTCCGTGCTGAGAGAGGGGAGCAGTGTTTGGGCATTTACTTTGAACTCTGTGGTCACTTTGTATGAACTTGAAAAGTTTGGAGTCTCAGCTGAACCACCTGCTCCTCTCGCAGTACAACGAAAACAGGGAAATATCGCTGCATAAATAAAACCATACACGTTCACTTGAAATTCTGTGTATACACACTCTGCAATAAAAAACAAAAAAACATTGAGTGAAAAAAAAGCATGTCATTCTTCTTCATTGCTTTCACTTCTTGAACACGTGGGTGTCTATGTACTCTTTATCTGACCAACCTTTGGATTAATGAGGGGCTATAAACTCCACACAACTGCTGCTCACTTTACTCGTGCAGTTCAAGGTTGAGTCCTGTCTGTATGACCCCGTCTGTTTTCCATGGCCAAGTCGATGAGTCTGCTGTGGGGGGCTGGATCCCCTCCCTGCTGGCGACTTATGATCACTCTGGAGGAAAAGAAGCTTCAGGGCTACAAACACAAGCTGCTGTCTTTTGAGAAGGGAGAGCACAAATCACAGGAAGTGTTGGAAATCAACCCGAGAGGACAGGTGGGTTTACTGCAGCTTACCACAGGATGATCACAAAGATCAAGTAATCAGATACAGACATATTTAAAACCATTCAGTAAAGTAAGTCAAATTGAATGAAAATAAAATAGAAAATGGATCACCAGAAAAAAATTAATTCTCGCTTGCCTTTCAGGGCTTCTGTACCTAAGAGGCAGAACTTTGAAAAATCTGCCTAAAAAAGAGATTCACTTGTTTTCAGACAGGAAAAAAAAGTAACTTAGAAAAATCAGCCTAAAAGTATTTTTTCTACCTGTTTCACGGACAAAAAAAAAAATCCATCTGTTCATAAGTTATAAACACAGGAGAGAAAAAGAATTAGATCAGACCTAGAAAATGGATCACGAGAAAAAATTAATTCTCGCTTGCCTTTCAGGGCTTCCGTAATAAATAAATAAAAGGGAAAATTAAACTAAGGAGTAAATAAATAAGGGAATTAATACAAAGATGAATAAAGAAGCAAATTAATACAGAAATATCAATTTATGGCACATTTTAACAGTTAATTAATAGCTACATTTATTTATAATAAATTCTTGCTATATTTAATGTAATTTATTTATTTATTTATTCGTATATTTTCATTTTTTGTTTCCGTTCTCCATACATGTAAAGATGCCAACTTAAAAGCCTGCCTTCTTATGCCAATATCATATCTTTCTGCCAGCTTCCTGCCTTCAAACATGGAGACACCATACTGAATGAGTCCAGTGCAGCATGCTTATACCTGGAGGTAAAGTGTAAAAACAAGATATGTTGAATATTATACTGAAATCATAAGCCTGATCTTTATGTTTTCCATTTGTGACAGAATCAGTTCAAGTCTCAGGGCTACAAGCTGATCCCAGACAGTCCTGCAGAGCAAGCACTGATGTACCAACGCATGATGGAGGGTCTCCCCTTCACTGATAAACTCAGTAAGGTGCACACAAATACCAGAATAACTCCTGAACACAATCACACACTTTATTCATATTGGATGATCTGTCTTAGATTCAGTCATCTACTATGAGTGGTTTGTCCCTGAAGAGGAGAGGCATGATTCTGCTGTGGAGAGAAACAAGGAAGCTCTGGCCACCGAACTCAAACTCTGGGAGGAATACCTGCAGAAGGTATTGAGTTTTAAAGTACACACACACAGTGTGTATGTGTATGTGTGCACCCACTATGCTGCAGTCTTTCATTTTGATTTCTGCATCTAGGTGGCTGCAGGCTCATACCTGGTGGGGCCCTTCTCTTTGGCTGATGTGATCGTCTTTCCAAATGTTGCTTATGCGTTTCGTTTTGGGTAGGTGACAGAGCTCAGTGAGCTTAGTCTGATTTTGTTTTTTCCAGTGAAATCATAACCTTATTTCTTCTCTTTAGGCTGTCTGTTGGACGTTACCCCAAACTGGCCAAATATTACAGCCTGCTGAAGGACAGAGCAAGCATTAAAGCCAGCTGGCCCCCACACTGGCTGGCCAGCCCACGGGGTTTTGACATCCTCAAGGATCTCTGAAACACACACCTTCACCTATAGGGTGACCAGATCCTAACAAACCAAATGTGGGACAAAGAGTATGTTTGTGTGGGACAATGTGGGACAATGTGGGACAATGTGGGACACGTTACCAATGCTGAGAGGTAGTCTAAAATGTTGATATAATATCTATATAACTTAAATAATAAACAATTCTATTCGTCCCCCATATTTTGTAACATCTCTGTGCTTTGCCCGAATGCATCCATAGATCTGCATGGATTTTCTATGTATTTTACATTCTCTGTTCACCGTGGAGGCAGGTGAGAAAAACTCATTTTATTATTATATTTTTTAAATCTCATCACAAAATATCAAGTCAAATAGCAAAAGTCTCTTTATGTAATGCATAAATCATTGGATAAGTACTATAAGTTAAAGAACACTTACAAGTATACTTGCAGTAAAAACTAGTTAGTAATAGTTTACTGAGAGTATACTTTAAAGTGTACTTTCATAAACTAAAACGTGGGCTACAAGTATATAACTAGTAAACTAACAGCATACCTATAAGTTCACTTGTAGTATAGTTCATAATATAGTTGCAATATAAAATACAGCTTGGATGTAAACTAGTTGTGTACTCAAAATGTAAAATTCTTACACTTAGAGTACACTTAAAAGTATACTTTTATAAACTAAAAAGCTGGCCAATTTAGTCCCAAGTATTGAAGTATAAAAGTATACTACTAGTCAGGGAATGAAATTAGCACCCGCCACCTGCCAAATACAGGTAAATGTTGGCTGTGGCAGGTAAAAATTGCAGGTCACCTGCCACCATGGCAGAGAGATAGGTAATAGTTTACATGCAAAGATTAACTCAGTCAATGCTTTATTGTATTTGCAAAGATATGCATCCTCTGTGATAAATGCAAATGCAGATCCTACTAATCTGATTTGCATAAAAAAGTAAACTTATTTTTTACTCAGATTTTATGCATATGGCAGTATGTTCTTCATACTATGACAGTTAAAAAATTTGATAAAAAAGGATATATATCTCCTTACTTACAGTACCGCATAATATATCCCACAGTCGTGTTTATAATTGAAAAGCGTTCTATATAGATTTCAGAAGTGGCAGACACTAGTACACAGATATCAGCATACTTACTACATTAAGTATACTTGGGAAATACACTTCATTACACTTCATAAAAAAATTGAAGTTTACTACTTTTTCACAAGGAAAGGGATAACAATGCTGTGCAGTCCCTCGTAAAGTGGGACACCTGGTCACCCTACCTTCACCATTTTATTGTACATGTGCAAGTTAGTTCAAGGGTAAAATGAAAAACTATTATTATTTTTATATATTTTTTTATTATAATATTTTTGAAACAAATTCTGTATTTATTTTTGGTATTTTTCCAATGGAATTTATCTCAAATGGGACCAAAAGTAAATATATGATGAAGGGAAATAATTGCAGACTAAAATACGTTGTAGTACTTCCTTCCAACCAATAGGGGGCAATGATCGCTTCTATTACAGCTTGAGATCCCCATGAACTGTGGGAAGAAGAGTAACAACAAATCCATTTATAGTGCGCAGTTGGTTTTCAGCAGTGACAGCAGAAGAAAGGTTTGCTCACTCCACTCAGGCCTGTCAGATCTACTACAAGCATGGCCCAGGACATGACTCTGCTGTGGGGCTCCGGCTCTCCTCCCTGCTGGAGAGTCATGATCGCTCTGGAGGAGAAGAACCTGCAGGGCTACAACCAGAAACTGCTCTCCTTTGAGAAAATGGAGCACAAGTCCCAAGAAGTGTTAGATATAAATGCCAGGGGACAGGTATGGAGTAGCTGAAATCCACCCTAACCTGTTAAATAGTGCATTAACATTAGACTACCGGTCAGCTATAATCCCACTATGTTTATCCTCCATGATAGGTGTGCTGTTTTATGAGTAAAAGCCAAACTCCATTCAAAATCTGGTCTATTCAATGTTTTACAGCTTCAGGCAAAAAATGTCTACTTGCTGAAACATGACTGAAGGCTTTAGACGAATCACATGGATGTGCCTTTTAAATCGGTTTATATTAAATTTTTCCATGCAGTACTTATATCAGTAAAATTGGAGTCATTTACTCAGTCAAGTGCCTTTCACATAAACGCCCAGCAGAGGGCGCCAACGACAGAGCATTAATAATAATAAAGGGTTCCTACAACAGGTGTACAGCTCACTTGACTGTCTTAATTCATGGTTTATTCATGGTTTACTTGACTGGATTTTGGATAATAGTTTAGTGTATAGACCATTTCACAGTTGTAAACGTTGATTTTCCTGTTGCAGTGTATGTGAATGACATACATTGACAGGAAATAAACATGGGCTTAAGCCAGGGGTCAGGGGTTAACCTGCAGCTCCAGAGCCACATCCTCTCCAGTGGCTCCCTGTGGATTTCTAAAAAAAATTAATGGAAATGAATAACTGTTTTTTTTTTACTTTTTTATTTTTGTTTATCATTGTGGCCACATTGAGGACAAATAAATAAACCTGAGATTTCAAGAATAAAGTCATAATATGAGAATAAAGTCATAATATAATAAAGTAGTAATTTTACGTGTTATTTTCTTTTTTTCTCGTAAAGTTATGACTTTATTCTCTAACATTACAACTTTTTTCTTGCAAAGTTATGACTTTATTATAGTAATATTACAACTTTTTTTCTTGCAAAGTTATGACTTTATTCCCGTAATATTATGACTTTTTTTCTCGCAAAGTAATGACTTTATTTTCGTAGTATTACGACTTTTTTTCTCATAAAGTTATGACTTTATTGTAATATGACTTTTTTCTCATAAAGTTAATACTTTATTCTCATAATATTAGGACTTTTTTACTGGTAAAGTTGTGACTTTATTTTCATAATCTCAGATTTTTTTCCCTCAATGTGACCTCAAATGTTTAGCCCAGCAACACAGTTCCATTGAAACGATCTTTATATGCTGTGTCAGCTCAATCAGATGGGCACCACTACTCTTTATTTGCAGTAAATAGGCTATTTGTACTGTACAGTACAGTCATACTGCCTTGGAAAACACTACACACACTTTAATACTTTCGTTTTACTTAGCTAACCACCATGTTTGTTTTGATTTGTTTGAGTTAAAACACATTGTAGTCATGTAGTTTCTGTTCCCCAAGAGTGTGACAGCTCAGCAGGTTGTTATGATTAGCTCCCAGTGGCATTTGCATTGAGACATGGCTATATCGCGATAACACTGATAGCAGTTAACCGTTGAATAGAGTCTGTCTTGCTCACATTATAACCTGTTTTATTTTTTAAGCTTCCCTCTTTCAAACACGGAGACGTCATCGTGAATGAATCCTATGCAGCTTGTTTTTACCTGGAGGTCAGTAGAACCTGTCCATCAACTAACAATCACATCAATTTAAAAAGCAATTTTACAGATACTAACACTAAATTCAACATTATGAAGTGTGATATGTTCAAGTGTGTGTTTTTTTCTCTCTTAATGGCAGAGTCAGTTTAAGTCTGAGGGAAACAAACTGATTCCAGACAGCCCGGCAGAACAAGCACTGATGTACCAACGCATGTTTGAGGGTCTCTCATTCTACGAAAAACTCAGTAAGACGAATACATTAAAATCCCTTTTTAATACAAACATAGCTAATAGTTTCTGGCAAAGCAAGGCATAATTCTTTAAATTATGCTTTGTAAATACAAAATCTGTATTTTTCTTACTGTCAGCAAATCCCATTAAAAGACCAAAACCAATATTACTTAGTGACATGTTTCATGTTACGATGAACATGGGCACATAGATTATTTTCAGTCAAATATACTGACCCGGTGGTCAAAAAATACTCACTGCAACAAATGTGTGTTAATCCGCAGCTAAAAATAGTCCCCCCTTTTTCACCTGTTTGAGTAACGATTGCTAAAAACTGCAGTGCCCAGTTGTTTGATGAAAATGATATGGCCTTTAAAAATGATATACAGTATATGTGTGTGTGACCTGCTTTTCATAGGGTATATTTGACAACAAGAAAAGATGTAGAATAATGCAATTTTATCTTTAAACAATGAATTATTGATGTTTGAAATGCTACACTTTAAGCAATACTTTACGCCCAGGAAATAAGATCAAACACCCAGTGAAGCCACTATCCCTTGAATGTGTGTGTGTGTGTGCAGTTATGGTTAAGGTTAGAGGGTAAGTCTCCAGGAAATGAATGTAAGTCAATGTAATGCCATGTAATGTAAAGTGATGGAAACACGACTGTGTGTGTTTTTCTAGATGCAGTTGTCTACTATGACTGGTTTGTCCCTGAAGGAGAGAGGCATGACTCAGCACTAAAGAGAAACAAGGAAGCTCTGACCACCGAAGTCAAGCTCTGGGAGGGTTACTTGCAGAAGGTAGAGTACCGTATACAACATATTCCCATCTCAACTCCTCACATACTGACGCTTTAACAGACCCCTCTGTGTCACCTTTTTGCACGCAGTAAACACATTCTTTATGTTGGGAATTAAACAAAAACACTTGCTTAGGTTCAGGCAACAAAACCCCTTAGTTAGGTTTAGGAAAAAAAAACATGCTTGGGCTTAAAATGACGACGTTTGTACATTGAAAATGACACTGAACATTGTGAACACAGGACACGAGCGATCAGCTGATAGTAAAGTGAATGAGAAACGTAACGCACGGGACACGAACAGTGGTCTCCTGGATGAAAGCCCTGTATTGTTGGGCACAGACACCTCGTGTCTCTTTCACTCTTTAAACTACGTCACCACAGCACTTTATCTGAGCGTTTACTGTTGCCGTGGATGGGTTTATATTGTAGTTAATGGAACGCACAGTGCATCTCCTCTACCATCGCTAAAGGGGTGCCGAAGGGTGCGGCTGTATCGAACAAAGTGTCGGTATTTGAAGCCCTAAGAATGAAAACGGGCTGGTATATACAGTACACACATTAACACAAACAAACTCAACATTGGCACGTTCAAACATGCCTTATTTTTCACCTCTTTCTTCCAAGCTGGACTCGGGCTCTCACCTGGCGGGACCATCGTTCTCTCTGGCAGATGTGACCGTTTTTCCAACTGTCGGTACTCTTTTCAGATTTGGGTAAGTGGGAGAAGGGCGGTTTGCGATTTCCAGAAGTCACAAAAACAAAATAAGTGATGTCTTTCTTCTTGACATTGCAGCTCAAATGTCTCCTGTACGTTCTTTTCTTTAGGTTGTCTGCAGAGCGTTACCCTAAACTGGGAGAGTATTACGCTCTGCTGAAGGAGCGGCCCAGCGTCAAAGCCAGTTGGCCTCCTCACTGGCTGGAGAACCCCAAAGGACAAGACACACTCAAAGACATCTGAGGTCCACACCAATTTACAGTCACATCTGCCTGTAATGTTTTGGTTTCCATAAAAATGCTTTTGTTTAATAGAGAAAAAAAGTGTTGAGACCACAAGTATGTTCTAAATACATTAGTGTTACAAGGGCAGAATGTGCTTGTTTTTTTTTTTTGTCAAACTAGCTTTTATGTTTAGTTTAAAGGTTTTTGTCCATCATATTTCTGTCAAATGTTTGATAAAAGTCTGTTAATAAACACAGGCTATGTTAACCTACAACATGTGATGTTTACAGGGGGACAAGCATGGGTAGCAGGTAAAATGTCACATTGTTATATTGTTGATATAGCAGCTTTTGTTGCTGATATGCATGCCGTGTGTCTACTAATACATGTATAAGTCACTATAACAGCAGTTTCTAATGCATTTTGAGTCATCCCTGGAAATAAATTGTTCTTATACTAAATAACCACCACTACAGCGTGTCTTCATGTCAACATGTCCTCTAGTTTCTCTGTACACCCTGCATTGTTAACCAGTATATTGGCTCTACAATTCTACCGTAGCATGGGTCAAATAAAACCACGATGTCACTGCTGGAGGCGTGAAGTCTAAGAGAGTAAGAGTGAGAGTGTTAGAGTTTGGACTTTTTCTAAAGCTGAATACAACATTGCATGAACCCTATACACCCTAATGTTCAGGTGAAGTCTAGACAAGATTTTTTTATCCCACGTCTCAATACAAAAAGGTAGGCGGTGTCTTTGACAACATGACATATGGTTTTATTGTGTGAGTTGCTGTGCCTAAACTGGTTTGCCCTGCACAAAGGGTAAGTGAAATGCCCTGTGTTATCATGACTTTGCATAAATGAGATCAGATCATTTACATAACGTGAGTGATGAGACCTTTACGGAGAGACGAGCTGCCAGCTGCATCCAGTCTTGAATTACCATCAGGTGTTCCCGGTTGCCTTAACGACCACCTGCGACAATTACACAGACAGGTGAACCACGGAGCACTCAATATGACACCCCAGGCTTCAACACAGCAGAGTGCACAGCGTCTTTTAGAGATTCACAGCAGCTTCACTGTGCTGTATGTTGTTCTATATCACTTTGATAAAAATAAATTAATAGACTTGTGCATCTGCTATATAGAGGTGTTTTTACATGCTTATGAACTTGGGTTCAGCAGCTTTTTCACAGTTCTACTGAGTAGAGCAACATGTGCAAAGTGACGCCCTGTTTGCTCATTTTGACCCTTTTATCTAACACTACCTGTTGAATGTTCTGGATCTGTGTCTAGGCACATGTTTAGTTCTGGTATGTGGCCTTGGGGCTTCCTCTTTTTTGCAACATCAGGTGATGATTACAGAGGCAGTTGGTATTTTTATATGGAAGAGATAAAATAAGTCATGTGGCCGCCCCTTGCAACCAACAGCCTCTGCTGCCTGTGCATCATGAGATATACTGTTAACTTTAAGAAATATAAAAACATTTACCTGATTGTTAATAAATAGCATCTTCTTATTTGCCATTATAAGATCAGTTTTTTTAGAAAACAAACTGCTTCCTGGCAGGACAAGCACTCAGTAAGACTCCTACATGCAGGAAAAGTCTGCAGACACAGTTCCTGCTCTTCATGACATTGAATTAATGCTAAATATTGATGATCACATGCTGATAATAAGCCTACAAGAGCAAATTTATGATATCCAAAGTAAAGTAGTAGTAGTAACAAATAGTGGCATTTTAAGCCAAATATTGAAATGTGATTTTACTTTGGAAACTTGAACACAAAAGGCCTCAAGTAACTATCTGGGCAATCAGAGAACTGCATCCTTGCTACAGAGCCTCTGCATTAAAAAGAAAACAACTACAGCCTGAATTTTTGTGTACTGCATTAATTCATTCAGCCTTAATTTACACAGTCTAGTGGGAGCAGTCCTCTCTTATTTGCTTACACACCCTGTGTACACAAGATACAGACCAACATTTAAAATTTTGCATGGGCACTCTGTGTACACAGGACACAAACCAACATATCCAAGCCAATGCATGTGGAGCAGAACCTGGGCGTATCAGTTGTATTGTAAACACCATTGCTTTTTGTCCCCATCATTATGCTTTGTCAAAAGAAACTGTTTGTCATGCCAGTCAAGCAAAATGAAGCAGATGAACTGATGACTCATGCACACTCGCAGGTCAAGAAAGACAACCTCCACACTGATGAAGATAAAGATTATTTTTTTTAGTGGCAAGCATTTTAGAATGAAGATGAAATGATATGAAGTGGTGGAATGTCACCAGACTCACTCAAAGTCACACACACCACCTACACTCAGACTAAATGCTCCGAATGGGTTGTCCTTAACATATGGAGAAACTGTGATTTAATCTTTTTGTCAAACTTCTTAGAAAAGGCTCGTTTTAAAACCTTTTATGAATTAATCACCGAACACAATATATCAAAAAGTGAATACTTAAAGGTCCCATATCGTGCTCATTTTCAGGTTCATACTTGTATTTTGGGTTTCTACTAGAACATGTTTACATGCTTTAATGTTCAAAAAACACTTTATTTTGTCTCATATGGTCTACCTGAATATACCTGTATTCACCCTCTGTCTGAAACGCTCCGTTTTAGCGCCTGACTCTTTAAGCCCCCCTCCCGAAAAAGCCCAGTCTGCTCTTATTGGCTTGTTAGAAAAACATGGTGCACCTTTGCAAAGGTATTTCCATTGATGTATAAAGAGAACTGTATACAGCGTTGGAGGCGGGCTCCCGTTCATTCCGATGAGAGTTGCTCGGTGGCGCATGAAGCCAAAATGGCTTGACTGCCGAGTGATAAAGCACCCAGATCTTACGCGATCTTACGCAACCTGATTGACTTATTTCCCACTGTGTGGGTTGGTAGGCACTCCAGATACCCAAATGTATGTACACAAGCACGGAAAAGTGAGTTTTTTTTACTTTTGTTTTTCTTCAGTTTAATTTAGTTTTATTGAAATCCCAGAGTTTCATTTTTACCCTTTGTTCCTGTAAACTTTTTGTTAATAAATGCCACTGATTTTTGCACTACTCCTGCTTATCAACCTGGTTCTTCAACATCCCTTTTAAAAAAATTTCTGGTGCCAAACCACTTCATCTGCTCTTTATATGGGGTGGCGGCACTACAGACCTCCACAAAAAAGAGGACTGGGAAAATATTTTCCTCAATGTAGCCCTTCTGTTGTACAAAAAACAAACTGAGGCAATTTAAAACACTTAACAGATTATATTACACTCCATCACAGCTATATAAAATGGGCATAAGGGATGATAATAAATGTATAAAATGTGGTGCTGCTGAAGGAACTCTGCTCCATCTGTTGTGGGACTGCAATAAAGTTAAAGAACTTTGGTTTGGCATAACAAGGAAAGTGATGATCCACACTAATTTAGCCATCTCACTCACATCACAATCATGTATACTGGGAGATTTACATAACTTCAGCAGAGTATCTTTAAAGAAAAAAGATCTTTCTCGTGTTATGTATAAACACAAAGACAGTGATCATGAATACTGGATTGCTTAAGGGTTGTGCAAGTGTTTTCCATTGGAGGGCCAAAACTGAAACTTAATGGTGGACTATGGACCAAAAAGCAAACACCTCAGTATTTTATTGTATTGGTAACTTAAAATGCAAAATGGTAGGCTACTAGGATCCCAAGTTCAATTAATTGAAATGCCTTTTGTCTGTGTGCCACTGTCCCTGCCTTTCCATTTATTTTCTCAATAATTAATAATTAGGGATCCTACATAATTAAAGAGCATTTTACCTCACAAAAACAAAACAGTATAAACAACTATTTATATGATATGAATTTATTTTCAAACTAATTTCATTTATTTTTTTTATTTAGAAACAGCTGGCGGGCCAAATCAAACCTTATGGTGGGCCAACTTTGGCCCACTTTGGGCGGCCCTGCATTACACCAACACCAACACCAACTCCGAAAGATCGGATCACTGAAGCTATATGATTTTTTTTAATTTGGAAAAGTTAGCTTTCACACTGCAAAATAATGAGACAGAATATGCCGAAACATGGGCGACAGTGGAAAAGTACTTAATGTCACTATAAAAAAAAGAGGAAGGAAGAAGAGAACAAATGGAGAAGGGAGGAAGAGAAAACAGGTTTAACTAATAATTTGTTCTCTTTTTCTGTCAGTGCTGTTTGAAAGTATTAACATTGCATGTTACCTGTGCTATAAGATGAAAGTATAGTGAAAATTGAAGGAAAGTAACAATGTTTAGGACTTATGTTTGAGGGGTGCATTGGTAAAGGGTCGGTTTAGATTTGTATATTGGTTTGGAGGAGGTTTGAAATGGCAGGACGCATTTGTATGTTGATTTATTGTTGGAATTTAGGTTTAGGTTTGTATTTTGTGCGTAAATAATAAAAGGAAAAAAAAGTTCTCAGAAAAGACTGCTGGAAGGAACAGGCTTCAGCAAGACCACATGTTTTTCATGTGATTTCTGCAGCTTTCTTTCATGCAACAAGTTGTCTTTTGAATCCAGATTAAGATAGCATACTGGCAAGAGATGTTGGTACGTTGATACTGGCAGCTACTCAAGTGAACAACGTCTGGAGTTCAAAGACTGACCCGGAGACAGAGGCACAAAGAAACTGCAAATTATATGTGAACAATGTGAACAGTCGGTTCTTATTTATAAATAGGGAGAAATTATATTGGTAGTGTCTTTTATATTCAGGTGCAACTTGATCGTTTAGTTGTAACTGCCAGAGCTGTTTATTTCCCTGTGTGTGCAGGGGTGAGTGAAAAGTGCTGAGTCACCGTGAGTTTTCAACAGTCAAATTACACACGCACCGGGAAATAGTGAAGTAAATCACTGCAGGAATAGTTTAAAATAAAAACAATAAACCAAGATAACATTGGTTTCCACAGATACACTAAGTAATCTTTGTAGTAATGTTATAAGAAAACTACTGTTCAATGTAAAGCTCACACTCACAGTGAATAGATTAATTACAATAATAACCACTGTGGTTATTACTGTAACATATAGTTATGTTATAAGTGCACAGAATGCATTATGATTTCAGTGTTGGATTCATGTTTTTTTTCCTTATTTCCCTTAAGTCTGCATGGCTGAGATCAAAGAGTATTAATGCAAAGCAAGAGAAGTCTTTCCTCCTCATGCTTGACTTTGCTAATGGCTGTGGCTATAAGCAGCTATAGAGGCAACATGCAACATTAAATCAGTTTAATGCAGTTATGAAATATGCTGACTTTCAATATGTCATCATGATGCCTTCAGTGAACAGAAGGGCAGTGTAATAAGCTTGGGTTGGGTGTGAGCGATCTTAACATGTCTTAAGTCACAGATCTTTGGTGATACACACACAAAAGTGGGATGGGACTAAACTCCACCAATGGATGCAAAGGGCTGGAGCTTGTTATAAAAGCAGACATCTGACACATTCCAGTTGCACTCCTTCTCCCACCACTCACAACTCCAGGTGCTTTCACTCTCAGGTGCAGCAGTTCACTCAACAACCATGGCCAAGGACATGACTCTGCTGTGGGGCTCCGGCTCTCCTCCTTGCTGGAGGATCATGATCGCTCTGGAGGAGAAGAAACTGCAGGGCTACAACCAGAAACTGCTCTCCTTTGAGAAAATGGAGCACAAGTCAGCTGAAGTCCTGGCCATGAATCCCAGGGGACAGGTAAGTCCCTAAACATTACAATACAAATCCTCTTATAGTGTCAGTCGGCTTGTTCCTGATATGCACACATTGTAATTTTAGTAATAAAAATAATGATACTTAACTTTTTCATTCCTCCTCTCTGTCTTGAAGCTGCCTTCCTTCAAATATAAAGACTACATCCTGAATGAGTCCTACGGTGCCTGCCTATACCTGGAGGTAAGAACCCCCTAGTTAATTTTTTATGCAGCCATATGCCACCAAGGAGTTAATAAGTAGGGATGATTGTGCTGTGTGTCTTGGACAATGCCTCCAAGAAAAACAGACACCCTACACCTCCTCCAGAGGAGAAGAAACCTGAGCACCATGCAGCCGTTCACAATGGCTACTCTTTTCATGTCTCCCAACAACAGAACCAGTTCAAGTCCCAGGGAAGCAAGCTGATCCCTGACTGCCCAGCTGAGCAGGCACGGATGTTCCAGCGCATGTTTGAGGGTCAAACGTTGAGCCAGAAAGCGGGTATGTTAACCCTGACGTGCAAAGAAGAAGTATTTCACTGTTGTTTTGCAAACCAAGATGTAGCCTTTGACCCTGTAAATCCTGCATGTTACCTAACCAGGCTACTACAGATTTATCTCAGTAATAACTTTATGTCCTAGCTGATGTTGTTGCCATTTAGGAGTCTGTCTTATGGGACTTTGAGCTCCATTGCTCTTGGCAACAAACACTACGCACCGAACTGCCAACTTTACACCTCAGAGACTTTGTGTCTTCATCTCCTCAGAGGGAGCTCAACATCAACTGGCTCCCTCCAAGGGACCTGAAACACACACCATGAACTAATGAGCTGTGCATTCACATAATTAAGCCATGCATTATGTCTGGTGCACCCTTTTTAAAAAGAGGTTGAAAGGTCATAATAATCCAACAAAGGATCACATGCTCAGCTTGCATGCAAAGCTTAAGTCATGAGACATGCAGGTTCACTTCAGATTTTGGGGAGGCGTCCAAAAAGGAGCGCGCTGCATTACCAAATAATAACAATAAACTTGTGCATAATCAGAAACACAGTTCAGTAAACATAGCATTTTCCTAATAGACTGCTTCAAACTTTATTTGAACCACTTTTACTATCTTCAGTTTGAAACTTATGTTACGTAATAACGTTCGGACTGACCACACCCTTAACTGCCAGAGGAAATTAAAGCAATTAGTCTAAGCACAGTGTGGGAGTGGATGTTAAACAACGAGTGGATAGATTAGATTGATATCTGTCATACCTCCGGGAGCAGCCTTTTAGGACTGAATGCCTGTGTTTACATTTTTCAGGGGAGGTCATCTACTACAACTGGAAGGTGCCGGAAGACGAGAGACACGACTCTGCCATTAAGAGAAACAGAGAGGCTCTGACAGTTGAGATCAAGCTGTGGGAGGGATACCTGCAGAATGTAAATCTGAAGATTATAAACTACTATAGGCCTACCCTCAAACAGACAAGATAAAAGATATAGAGCTGCAGAGGAAGTGACACATGATCAGGGTTTGTTAGAACACCGCAATGTTCGATGTAAGCGGATGCTGTTATGTAAAATTTTAGCAGCAGCATTTCGGGAGATACTCTTTCCATCTGAGAGTTCGATAACAAGATTGAAACCATTCATGTCTGTATAGTAAATATGAAGCGTACCACCAGCAGATAGTTAGCTCAGCTTAGCAGAAAGACTGGAAACAAGGGGAAACAGCGACCCTCCCTGGCTTTGTCCGAGGGTAACAAAAAAAAGAACTATAAGAAAACACTACCACCATCTCTAATGGTCCTCTGTCATTTCCACGCTTTCCATTCATTGGCTAAGTAAGCAGCTGTGCAATGCACTCTGGTAGCACGGCGGTGTGATTCGAGAGACGGGGCGTCATGTAGGCCGCTCCTCATTTGCATAAAGTTGAGGACTAGGCTACTTTATGCAAATCGCGAGCGTCCGACGCAAGTCACCGCCTCTGGAAACTCCCGAGAAACTTTTAAATTAAGTCTTGTCGATCCAAAAATAAAGACAGATTCATTCAGAAACATATTTATTTCGTGGTATAAGAGAAGCAAGTTTCCGAACGAGCCGCCATGTTGGTTCCGGTTTGAAAGCTGGGAGCAGCAGCCCACGAGGGAAAGCGTTCGTCTAAGGTGTCGAGTGCTTTGTATCTAGTGGTGTCCAATACTGTGAAGCGAGGCGATCCCTCGCGTTAAAAACACCCCCGTGGACATGCACCATAAAGCTCGCTAATTAACACTCTATATCCCGCTTGTTTAATCTAATCTCTTGCTATACCTGAAGTGTAAAAATGGCAAGTTGTGGTTTCACGTGGGGTTGTGTGCTGGACTAAGCAGGAAGTCACTGCTCCTGGCCAAGAACTAGTCCTGCACATAACCACTGTTGTTACTACAACTTATTGTTTTTACACTTTGGTTTTTTATACAGATCAAACAAATAAGATATAACATGCAAATTAGTGAGCTTTAGGGCGCTTTCACAAGCCAACATTTAGTCCATTTTAATCAAACTCCGGTGCAGTTTGTTCAGGCAGTTGTGAATGCAGACCAAAACAATTGCTTGCGATACGTGGTCTCGGACCGTTTCCAAGCGAACCAAAACGCAGGCATTTGTTGAGCTGGACACAGGTAACAACAGGTTAATGAGTGGGAGAGGACTGACCTGGACTTCTGCAGAAGTCAGATGTTTGCTTAGCATCTGGGCCGAAGAGAACATACAGAATATGATGAATAAAGTCCGCAAAAATAGTGACATTTATAAAGTCATTAGAGATAAACTGGAGAAGAAGAGATTTGTGCAGAGTCGATGTGAAAACTCTGACAGCGATATTTCAAAGTCTGCGATTCTCTGCAAAGGAGCGGCGGCTCTCGAGGCGAAAAAGATAAATTCGCCCCATCGTACACGCCCCTCATTAAATTATTTCTAAAATTTAATTTCTGCTCTGTGAAACCGAACCGAACCGAACCAGGTGCTGATTGGCACATTTTGGTACCTTCAGACAGAGCCAGACTAGTTGTTTCCAGTCTTGTTTGCTAAGCTAAGTGGCTGCTGACGTTAGCTTCATAGTTAACAGACAGATATGAGAGTGGTATCGATCTTCTTATCTAACTCTCGGCAAGAAAGCGAAAGCGTAGGCCTATTTCCGAATATGTGGAACAGTATCTTTAAAGGCACATGCAATATATTTTAGCTAGCTACTTTATAGCCATCCATCACAGCTAACATTTATGTAAAGTGTAATTGCTAAAGGTCCAGTGTGTAGGAATTAGGGGGATAGAACAGCAGAAATTGAATATAATTATATTGTATAATCACCTGAAACTAAGAATCATTGTGTTTTAGCTTAGAATGAGCCCTTCACATCTACATAGCGAGCGGGTCCTCTTCACGGAGTCCGCCATGTTGCACCGCCATGTTTTTCTACAGTAGCCCAGAATGGACAAACCAAACACTGGCTCTAGAGAGAGCCTTTCACATTTTTACATTACCTGAAAGTCCCCGAAATACTCCGAAATACGACACGCTTGGAAAGGGAGGGGTGAGCAGAGGGGTATTCAGTTGGTTGCAATCACCACTAGATGCCACTAAATCCTACACACTGCTCCTTTTAATAGCAAATGAATGCAGCCCTGTTGAGCAGCAGACATGAGTATCTTGGTTGTCAGATCTGCCCACCAGCACATGACTCAATGTGGCCTTAACCAGTTTTATTTGTCTTTTAGGTCTGTTTCCTGGCAGGAAAGAACTTTTCTCTGGCTGATGTGATTGTTTTCCCAAGCATCGCTTATCTCTACAGATTTGGGTACGTGGATTTAATCACTAAAAATGACTTCATACTGCTTGACAAAATGAATGCATGTATTACCAACGAGCGATACATTTGTAATATGAAGTTCACACCAACTTTTCTCCCTTCTATAGGTTATGTGAAGAGCGTTACCCTAAACTGGCAGCTTACTATAACAAACTGAAGGTCAGACCCAGCATCCAAGCTAGCTGGCCGCCTACCTGGAATGAGACCCCGGGACAAGACGTACTGAAAGACATCTGAGATGCAAACACACATCGGCTGACAGACTGGAACTGTTCCTGTTGTGTAATATGTAACCGCCCCTTGCATTGCACTAATGCATTTTTAAGAAATATGCATTTGCTGTCAATTTCATATACAATTTGTTTGTGACTTAAACTGCAACAAAAACAATAAAAATTGATTTTCAGTTTTGCATGCTTTATTCATTTCAAGGTCAGACTGAGCCCATGTTTGACAGGAATATGTTGTGTAATGGGGAGCAATGGCATTCAAATGTAACTGTAGAATACTATACCAAGATAGGCATCAAAACTGGTCTCTCACAGGAAGTTTGAAGTTTTGACAGCAGAGGTCGCTAAACTCAAATAAACCACTGCTGCTTCTACTGTTGCCATTTGGCTCCTTGAACTTGCAGCTTTCCTGTTATTCCATATATGTCCAAAAGGTGGCAACACACTGTACAAACAGAACATGAACTTGAACTTTTCTACTAAGAGTAAAAAGAGACATTTTGAAATCAGCCTGGATTAAGCTTTTTGTTATACTGAGCTGTTTACCCGTACAAAAAAAGTAGTATACTTAAAGTTTATTTTATGAAGTATACCTAAGTAAAGTTCAAGTATATTTCCCCGAAGTATACTTTATGTAGTAAGTATATATCAATGTAGTATACTTGTAAGTGTACTTTAAGTGTAAGAACAGTAAACTTTGAGTACACAACTAGTTTACATCTAAGTTGTATTTTGTACTGCAACTATACTATGAACTATACTACAAGTGAATAGGTATACTGTTTAATAGTTATATACTTGTAGCCCACTTTTTAGTTTATGAAAGTACAGCTTAAAGTACTCCCAGTTTAATAGTTTTTATACTGCAGGTATATTGTATATACTTGTAGCCAATTTTTTAGTTTGTGAAAGTTATACTTTAACTTATAGTACTTAGCCAATGCTTTATGTATTACATAAAGGGACTTGCTCCTTTTGCTATTTGACTTGATGTCTTGTGATGATAAAAAAAAAAAAAATTTTCTCACGTCTTAGAAAATTATTTATGAAGTAAATTCATATCAAAACATTTGTTTACAAACTCTCACACACTTTAATAGGCTACTGTATCAAAAAGTAAGCACAATTACAAGCCAAGTATACCTTTCTATGGGTTTAAAAGGCAAAAATACTTAATGATACTTTTCTTAGTTCAGTTGTCTGTATAAGCTACGTATACTTAGAGTGTTCTGTATCTCTGATAAGTACATAAAAAGCAAACTGAACGTATACTCTCTTATTTTAACTTTGAAATAAGTATACTGATAGCATACTTGAATAAACTTCTATTTGGTAAGGATAGTCCCTCGCCCTGGGAACAAAGCAAAGGAAACCATGATTAGTGCAGGTGACAGTTTCAGCCCCACTCACAGTACGACATAATGGTTATAAGAACTTTGTTTAAAATCAGACTGCTTAAGCAAAAAGTGTGTTTTAAAGCAGTGAAAATATAATAAGATAAGATAAGATATTCCTTTATTAGACCCACACTGGGGAAATTTGCAGTGTACAGCAGCAAAGCGGATAGTGCAAAAAACAAGAAGCATCATTAAAAAACAAAAAGCAAGATACAACACGGTGCAAAAAGTGAAACAAAAGTGAAAACAAAATGAACAATTTAAATAGAAGGAAATATAAAAATAGGAACAATATAAGCCAGGGGAAATATTAAATGGGAAAAATACGAACAATATATACAGTATTGACTATTACCACTGCAGTGATAGGATTCAGCATGCCATAAAAACAACCGCATACTGGGAATGAAACCGCAAAATCCCATTTACAGTTCAGATAGGGAATAGGTGAGCAGGGCAAAAGTAAACAGAACACTGCCAGAACATCCAAATGTTGATTTTAATCTGGACTTTGAAAGAGCCAATCGACCTGAGGTCATAGTTCGTATGGGACTACCTATAAAATTGACAAACATACAAATTTGGGGACTGCAAAACAGTCCTTTGACCAACGTGCAGTTGAAGAACCAGCTCTTTTACTGCAGTTGTGCTTCAAGAATCTTTACTGAGAAGATGGGAACACATTTGATTTTGGTGGGTCTGCTGTCTATCTGCAGCCTCTCCTTTGGTCAAGGTAATACATTCATTATACAGTATATTGTAGTTTCACCATTTACATGCGGTAGAATGTAATTAATATGTGTGCATTTGTACATGTAAATGTGCGTGTTTCCTTTTCCCATTTCTTCAGAATGTAATCAAGAGCTTCTAGGGAATGTGGATTTTCCGGGAACAGACATCAAATTCATCTACGCTGCTGATGCAGATCACTGTCAGCAGCTTTGCACCCACCACCCCTCCTGTCAATTCTTCACCTTTATTCGGGCTGACTGGACCAGAGATAACAGGTACAAAACAAGCAGTACACATGTAAGTACTACTTTGAAAATACTTATTTGTTAAGTAAGTACTTAGTTCTCTGAGTAAATACTTATTTCCATAAGTAAATACATATTTCTTAAGCAAGTACTTATTTCTATGAGTAAATGCTTATTTCCATAAGTAAGTACTTATTTGTATAAGTAAATACTTTAGTTTCTTAAAAGTTTTGAGTCACAGACACACACGCACGCACGCACGCACGCACGCACGCCCACACACACACACACACACACACACACACACACACACACACACACACACACACACACACACACAAACCATCTGCTCTCTCTGCAGGCACTTCTACTGCTACCTCAAGTCCACGTCCTCTGGACAGCCCAATGTTCGAACTCCTCTACTCGGTGTCACCTCTGGATTTTCTCTGAAACCCTGCAACGCAGATCTACGTACGCAACCGTTTTAAACCAGCAGTGTTGAGGAATAATTAGTTACATGTGAAGGAGTTACGTCATAAACGTAATTGTAATCATTTACAGTTACTGAGAAGAAAAGTATGTAATTAATATACAATTACTAATCAAATGTTGGTGATTACAAAGGGGTTACATCTATATATATTTTTTTTTGGTTAAAAAGCTTAAAATATGGAATATAACATTTAATGCTGTAGCTTTGTTCCAATCTCAATTCAAGTTTTATTGAAGAACTTTTGTTAAAAAACTTTTCAGCTTAATTGACCAGTTTTATACATGTGTTAGAAATGTAATCAAAAAAGAATCAGACGAAACAAGTAACATTACATTGGTTAATTTATTAAAATAGTTACATTACTTATTACATTTTTAACAGGGTAACTAATCTGTAACCTAATACATTTCACAAGTAACCTTCCCAATACTGTTGATTAGTGATGCATGGTCACACTCCTTTACTCTGTCTACATCCCAGAGCCTTGTTTGCCTAAGGTGTACCAAGACACGGACTTCCCAGGTGCAGACTACCGACAGTTGTTTACAGCAGACTATGAGGAGTGTCAGAGAGCCTGCACACAGGACCGGTCCTGTCAGTTTTTTACTTTTGTAAATGGGGTGTTCACACCAGAGAAGATCAGGTAAAACTGAATCATACACTGCTGCTGAAATTAAATTGTTTTATCCTCTCCTACTAGCTATCACATCTTCGGATGCACTGGACATAAACAGTGATGGTACCTTCAGGTCTAAGGTTTATTCCAACCAGTAAGATGAAAGATTTTGGCACCTGCAGGGTGGCGACATGGAATAGGCTCTAACTATGTTGTTTCTTGTTGTGTTTTAGGTTCAAGTGCCACCTTAAATTCAGCTGGCCAGTACCAATAACTCCTATTGTAGAAAGAAAGGCTGGTGTAGTATCTGGATTCTCCCACATCTTAGAGATACTTCAAGACGATAGCACAGGTACACAAACATTCATTCATTCATAGAAAAAGCATTAGAAAAACATTCTGAAGGTTGTTTAGCACGCTCTCTTATTGTAATACCTTTGTTTTTGTACAGCATGTGACGGCAAACTTTTCCCAAGCACCGACATCCCAGGAAATGACGTCTTGGTTCTTCCTTCTGTCTCTGTTGAATACTGTCAGACTTTGTGCTCTTTTCATTCAAGCTGCACCTACTTCTCTTTTGTCAGGTAGTCAAATATTATATAACTTTTTCCTCTCTCATGTGTCCAAATACAATGAGTAATTAGAAAGTGCTGAGTTATATCAGCCTATCTTTGTTGCTCCAGCAACTTACCTGACAGTATTTCTTTTGATGTGGTTAAATATTTGGTCAGTCAGTCAGATCTGTTCTTTACTTTATGTTATCTCAAAATATAGGCATCATTTTGTTCAAGGTTTCATTTTATTTCTCTCTTTTTTGCAGTGCTGACTTACAATGTTTCCTGAAGTACAACAAAGATGAAATGGTGACAAAAGTAAAAAAAGGAGTCACATCTGGGATACCGGCCCGCTTCTGTCAGGTGGACACCAGTATGTATCACTAATTAAACCTGAAACTGTGAGAAAGGTTTTCAGTAGACCATCATAGACCATCTGAACCACGGACTAACAAAGCCTCGGTATTTAACGCCCTGGGAATGAGAACGGGCTGCAGCATCTACTAGTTGAATTGACACAGAATCTTCTACAGACATTCGTGGTTCCCAGTTGATGCATCCTAATGACTTTGGTGATCCCCTGACTTTTGAGTTGAGGGAAATGTCTCAACAATCATGAATGGATTCCCATGAAATTTAGTGCACACAATCGATATCCATATCCATATTAAACGAACTGCCTCCTTATTTATGTTTTATACTGACTAGCAGTAGCTGCCACCTCTGTTTATGCGGACAAATTAGATACATCATTCCCAGAACCTGCACCGTTTTTGGTGAAAACACTTTTAGTTTTCACAGATTTTTTTGGTGAAAACGATTCTAAAGTTTTTGGACCCTCATCTTGGTGTGAGCTACAGAGACATTTTAAACTAGATTATTTCATAAGCATATATATATATATATATGTTAAAAACAGGACTAGGTATTGAGCACTAAATGTACTTCCTACTTCCTGTTACTTAATGACACTGCTGTTTGTTTTAGGTCTGTTGTCTCTTTTATGTGAAATGTTTTAAGATTTTTAAGTATGTTATTTGCTTTGTGCTAGAAGTCCAAGTCTAAAAACATTAATGGAATGATAGAAGACCCTATGTGATGAAGATGTTGTGCCAAAGCTGGACTTTTTCTTCATGTTTCATATGTATTCACGAAAAGTCAACTTTCACTGAATGGCAAAATTGTTCAATCATTTCAGAAACAATGATAACAGCCATTTTCCTTTAACATTGTATGTATAGATGAGTGACAAACTCTTACTTATGCGTAGTACAAAGACCAGAATCATTCAGCGCTTGTTTTTATATCTATCCTCCAGTTTATTATTAGTGAAGTATTTCTGTAGTTTAACCCTGTTCCTCTCTGCTAACAGAGTGGGTTGAGGTGGCACATGAAGGCATCGATTTTCGAGGTTCTGACATTCGTTTTGAGCTGATGGACGATGCGGACGCGTGCCAGAGGACCTGTACTGGGGACACTAATTGCCAGTTCTACACCTACGTCAATGAAAACTTCTCAGACAAAGCTTACTGGTACATTATTCTATATGCATGCATTCAAACCTCCATAAACACAAATATTGTTAATTTTTTTTAATGAAATTGTAACAATTCAGACAATACCTGGAAAACGTTCAACTTAATCATCAATCAGACACTATTGTAGCACTTTATAATGTGATGGCAGCTGTATTGATGATGCACGATTAAAGATGCTGTTTTTGATTTTGGGTTCTAGGCGCCGCTGCTATCTCAAGCGTGCCATCACCCTGCCGGCTCCTCCCAAAGTTACCAAACTGGCCAATGTGGTGTCAGGCTTCGACCTGAGAAAGTGTTTGTAGAGTGCTCTACACACACACACACACACATACAGATGTTGTTCTGCAGACGACTCTTTTGTGTATAAAGAAAAGCAATAAAACAGAAAGAACATCAGTTTGCTTTCAGCCTGCTTTATTCGTTTGAAAGTCAGATTTCACAGGGCCCTATTTTAGCCCACTTGTAACAGGAATATGTGTTATGTATTAGGTGAGCAATGATATTAAAATATCTCTGTGTGTTTCTACACCCAAAAAAAATTATGCCTTTCAAATTAAGGGTAATAAGATTCTGAGAGCTGGTTTATTTTTAATGTTAGCAGAAATCAAAGACATTAAATAAATAATTGCATAAAGTGTGTGTGTGTGTGTGTGTGTGTGTGTGTGTGTGTGTGTTAACCTAAAACCTGTAAACCTGCTCACAACATTTGTTCCATAACCTAAGTACATACTGTATATGTGAAATAAAGTGCTTTTACTTGAGGACATATTTAGCTGTGGGTAATAACAGGCCTCATGAAGCGACGCTGCTGTCAGCTCAGCTGTTCCAACTCTGCAACGCATTCTCGATGGTTCTCATGATATCCTATGAAAAGTTATTCTTCATTAATCATACATTTTCCTATCAATGTCCAGCGTCAATTTCTTCATAATCAAAAATCAGTATTACATTCATCAACAGATCATAACTAGAAGTAAAGGTCTGTTTTCTTTTAATGTAAGCCCCTGTCTAAAAAGCCAGTCAGGGAACGATAACAGGTTCAAATCTTTCTGAATGTTGATGATGGGGTTGCTCTTTAGTTGCATTTGGACTATGGATTGTCCCTTTGAAACGAATGCACTTTATTTGGATAATCCACCTTCCACTAGTTTATAGAAAATTTGTAACATTGCAACAGGTGAAATTGAGATGTTTAACAGATTATCTATAAAGCATATGTGGCAATTCATGAAAATACCTACATATTCTCAGAATAAATTAGTTGAATTTACCCTAGACAATCTGTTAGCGATAGCGCTCCTTCCTACACGTCGGGTGGAGCAGCCTGTCGCTGAAGGAGCTCTCTAGTGCTGAGATGGTGTCCTGCATGGGGTGGTTTTGCCATCATCCTCCTCTCCACCACCGCCTCCACTGAGTACAGGGGGAATCCCAGGATAGAGCTGGCCTTCCTGATCAGTGCAGTGATAGGATTCAGCATGCCATAAAAACAACCGCATACTGGGAATGAAACTTTTCAAAATCACTTTAACATTTCACATAAGGAATAGGGCAGGGCAAAAATAAACAGAACACTGCAAAAGTAAACAGAACACTGCCACAACATCCAAATGTTGACTTTGAAAGAGCCTATAGATCTGAGGTCATAATTTGTATAGGACTAATTATACAATTGACAAACCTATAAATTTGTGGACTGCGAAACAGTCCTTTGACCAACGTGCAGTTGCAGAACCAGCTCTTTTACTGCAGTTGTGCTTCAAGAAGCTTTACTGAGAAGATGGGAACACATTTGATTTTGGTGGGTCTGCTGTCTATCTGCAGCCTCTCCTTTGGTCAAGGTAATATATACATTATACAGTATATTGTAGTTTCACCATTTACATGCGGTAGAATGTATTTAATATGTGTGCATTTGTACATGTAAATGTGCGTGTTTCCTTTTACCATTTCTTCAGAATGTAATCAAGGGCTTCTAGGGAATGTGGATTTTCCGGGAACAGACATCAAATTCATCTACGCTGCTGATGCAGATCACTGTCAGCAGCTTTGCACCCAGCACCCCTCCTGTCAATTCTTCACCTTTATTCGGGCTGACTGGACCACAGATAATAGGTACAAAACAAGCAGTACACATGTAATTAGAAATAAGTAAATACTTATTTCTTAAGTAAGTACATACTTCTTTCTATAAGTAAATACTTATTTCTTCAGTACTTATTTCAATAAGTACATACTTATTTTTCAAGTACTTATTTCTATGGGTAAATACTTATTGCTTAAGTAAGTAAGTAATTAATTATCTCTATGAGTAAGTATGTACTTTTATGAGTAAATACTTATTTCTATAATTAAATTCGTATTTCTTAAGTAAGTACTAATTTGAAAATACTTATTTCTTAAGTAAGTACTTAGTTCTATGAGTAAATACTTATTTCTTAAGCAAGTACTTATTTCTATGAGTAAATACTTAATTTTTGGTAAAAATACATTTTGAACTTTGAAAATTGGAAAGTTGGACCAAAAAAGAAATTCCAACCAAGGTCACAAAAATCTATGAATTTTTTAGTGTTTAAATCCAGAGCTACCGTACACTAACATAAGTCGAGAAGGTGCTGTATGCAAAATGTAATATAAATGAAAAAATCTATTATCTAATCTCTTTTAGAGGTGTTATCTTTAAAAACTGCTGTATTTGATTATTTTGTCATTTTCATGGGTACTTACTATTTGTCTTACTTACTGAGATGACCAACTTTCCTCTTCAGTTTTTTAAAGGTTTTAAGTCAAAGACACACGCACGCACGCACGCACGCATGGACACACACACACACACACACACACACACACACACACACACACACACACACACACACACACACACACACACACACACACACACACACACACACACACACACACACACACACACACACACAAACCATCTGCTCTCTCTGCAGGAACTTCTACTGCTACCTCAAGTCCACGTCCTCTGCACAGCCCAATGTTCGAACTCCTCTACTCGGTGTCACCTCTGGATTTTCTCTGAAGCCC
>CAKALG010030832.1:0-19585 GCA_916700815.1 Helicolenus hilgendorfi | reverse complement strand
GGTCTCCCCCGTGTACTCCGAACGCGGCCAACACTGTTTAACAGACGGGCTTCACTAGATACAACTTTGCGGTTTTGGTGCTTCCGTGTAGTTTGTGATGGAGTATTGTCTGAACAGCGGAGCCACACACACGAGCGCATATGCGAGCGCGCATGGGACACTGACCCGGATTGATTTATACGTGTAAGAAGTTACAAACAGTCCCTTTAAAGGATATTTTTCTTTATTGTCAAAAAAACATGAATAGACCAAAACCAACAATGAAGTGACCGACTAACTAGCTGTTGTTTTTTGCCTTTTCTTGTTGCCATGGTGCTACCATAATTGTTCAAGAACTAAATGAACAAAATGAAGAGTCTACAGCCAGACTAGTGGTTCTGTACACATGCAGATGTTTACAGGAATAATATTTACCATGTTCACCATCTCAGGTTCTCATGCTAACATTTGCTAATTAGCCCTAAAAGACAGTTTTGGAAACAGGGCCGACACTAGCCCTTTTGGTGCCATAGGCAACATTCAGACGGTTATTAATCATATAACTTACATTTCCCCTCACTATCCTAGACTTTCAAATAGGCCAAATTATAATATATGTATCCTATTGTACATATAAGGACAAACAGTACTAACATGTCCAAGTTGCTCTGTAAGTTCACCTTTAACATTAAAAGTAATCTTATTCATTATGACTTAATTTTTCAGCATGTATGAACAAGATTGTGGAGCAAGTAGAGACAGTTAAATATGGCTTTAGTGTTCCCCCCAGCCAAGACATTCCTCATCGGCTTACCTTTCTCCAACCATGTCATGGGTCTGGTCACGTGAAAGAATCGGGTGGGTGGCTTCAACCCAATGACTAATTACCAAAAAGGAGTCACTAAACTATAAGCTACTGCAGAGTTGTATAATGTATTACCAATGTAATGTATGTACAGCACATTGCTTACTCACATTTATAAAGAAAAACCTTGGACTTCCTCATGCAGAGGTGTAGCAGGAGACCTTCCTCACAATACACCATCTATTACTTTGTGCAGGGTGCTTATTATTATTCATAGGCTTAACAAATGGACGAAAAGCCCACATCTCAACGCATAAGCACATGCATGAACACACACACACACACACACACACACACACACACACAGACATACTCACTGATGAGATCCATGATCTTTGTTAGTCCATGTGTGTGTGTGAATGCGGGGAGATAAATGGCAATCATTTCAATTGTCTCTGTTGGTGACTAATACTAGTTTGAGGAACCAGTCAGTTATACGCATGAAACATGCAATTTATACTTAAATAGAGGTTGGAATTACTTCACTAATACTGGAGTTTTATCTGAGAGAGAAGAAAAAAAATCAATCTTGGGCTTGTTCTGTGCTGTTACAGATACTGATGAGTGCATGCTCCCGTTTTCTAACTGAATAAATCATCTTCTCTGTGTGATTTGAATGTGTAAACGTATTTTGTTGGCATTTACATGTATATACTGCACATCCCTGACCAGATTGCGTGTGACAAATAGCTGCCACGGCTGTACGAATCCCTGAAGTGAAAGAAAAACAATTTGGATTGTCAGTTATATAATGTGCTTCACCTATACTTCACCTGCGGGATGAGAACCGCACTGATGGAAAGTCTAATCTGGGGATGTCAGATGCGTGCTGCCATATTGAAATTGTAATTCTGGAATGACAACTGGTCTAAATGATGACACGCATCCGTATGATTACTTTCTCACTCTGCATTTCAAGCAGAAAATTAAATCTCGGATGAAATGTATGGCATCTCAATATTGAACGACGAGTCTCTCGTGGCAACGGTTTTGACAAGCGGCGTCCTTTTTCCTGCGTCGTTTCATCAAAGTTGGCTTTTTCACTGGGATTTGTTTTCTACCTGAGTGGCTGTTGATAATGTACGTATCAAAAGAAACACCATTTCCCCAGTGGTGTCGTGTTTTTTTAGGTGTGGAGGAATAAATAATCCTTTGTTGTGAAGCTGGTAAAACTTGTAGAGAGGTAGTGCAGGGTAAACCCACTGTTAAGGCTCACTCAAAGGACAAATCCCACGTTGTTTACTCTAATACTACAATATTAGGTCTTAAGGGAAGACACTACAGGTGAATAGGTTAAAAAATGTAACTAACAGATATTGCCATTAAACTTCGGCAGTTGATTAATTACATTAAGACAATTATTTTTTTAAGTTTTCTGAAAATGTATGTTTAAATATGCAAATGAGGCATTATCTTATTAAATATGTGCTACTTTTCATACATTTGCTGAACAGAAATCTGAACATTGGATAAAGCCATGTTCAAAATTATTCTTTTATTTTGGCTGTCAATCAATTAAAATATTCAATCACGATTAATCGCATGATTATCCATAGTTAATCGTAATTAATCGTGACTTAATCACACATTTTGTATCTGTTAAAAATGTACCTTGAAGGAAGATTTGTCAAGTATTTAACACTCTTATCAACGTGGGAGTTGGCAAATGCGCTTTCTTTATGTAAACGTATCTATATATTTATTACTGGTAATCAATTAACAACACAAAACAATGATAGATATTGTCCAGGACCTCACAGGTATTGCATTTAGCATAAAAATATGCTCAAATCATAACATGTCAAACTGCAGCCCAACAGGCAACAACAGCTGTCAGTGTGTCAGTGTGCTGACTTGACTATGACTTGCCCTAAACTGCATGTGATTATCATAAAGTGGGAATGTCTGTAAAGGGGAGACTCGTGGGTACCCATAGAACCCATTTACATTCACATATCTTGAGGTCAGAGGTCAAGGGATCCCTTTGAAAATGGTCGTGCTAGTTTTTCCTCAAAATTGACCGTGCATGAAAAACAATGTTTTGCTTGTTGTGTCTCCCTTTAATTGAATCCAGCGCTGCCTCTGAGTTATTTTAAAAATGAAGAGGTGTACTTTTTGTTGTACCCATCCTTTAACGTACTGAGAAAAAGCTGTCCACATCAGACTTTACACACCAATTAAAAGTAGAACATTGGATATTTTTGTCATGATAAAATATTATGACAGTGTGCTAACCCTGAAGGAGAATACTCCACTACATCTACTGATTTCAGCAGTCCCAGGTAATACAAATCAAAAGTATCAGTCATCTTCATACCAATGCAACTCTTCTGAAAGTGAGAGCTTCCTTGTATACATAATGTATGGTTGATTTTAAATTCATAAGCTACGTTGGATGTGGCTGTTCAAAGCAGATAAACACATGAAGCCTTCAAAGCAGTAGCAACAACATGTCATTCTTATTAAGTTGCAACGGATTCTGGTCTGCTGTTGGAATCCGTCTGCCTCTGTTCTCCTGGTGTGATTGATGAATTGTTGGTGCACGATGGCAGCCGTAGAGAGAAGACGTCCTGTCTCTTTGATTGTGAAGGCCTTACTCTAATACCTCGTGGTTTTAACCAGTGTTGTAGATCAAAGATCAAATCCCCAAAACAGCAGTGCTGAAATGTCAATATCTGTGTGTGATGTTATGTAATCTGTATGAAGGGAAGTTATCAGTAGAATACCAAACAACAACCAGAAATAGAAGGCCCAGTATGTCACCGATAGCTAATTTTAGCATCGTTGGTGTGTTTAAAGTCAAAGCAGCTTCATTTGTGTAGCACCATCCAACAATAACAAGGCACCTTAAAGCTGCATTCATACATTTTTGGTCACCAGGGGGCAGAAGAACTTAAACAAAATGCCAGCAGACACGCAGCTCTGACATATTATCATGTTATAGTGTTGATGTGAGTTGTGAATCACTGGTTCTCGACCCCAACTGGGAGTCGCCAAAGCTTCACGGCAGGTCGCGAGCCCTTCTTGTTCTTAAGGGGTGGAAGACAACTTTTTTTTTTTAGTATACATTTGGCCTATATCTCAGCATTTCATTAATTTTTTGTGAAGAAATCTAAATTAAATTGTTATTTTTAAAGTTTGGATTATTATTTAAGATGTAAACTTAAAAAATACAAAAAGATGGCCAAGCGTCAGGGAGAAGAAAACACAGAATTTGTCAAAAAAAGAGAAGCCTATTAAGTATGTATGCTTGTTAAATATTAAAACAGAAAAAAACATAATACAGAGATTTGTATTAAAAAATAATAACAGTAAAACTCATCTCTGATGCAATATTCACAGGAAATAATCTACTCAAAATGAATCCAAATCACTCGTTTTACACAAACTTCCTATTATGTTCACTATTTGGATTAATTTGACAATTTCTCAGTTGTCCTATACTGTTATTGCTATGCATTGAATATGCACTCAATGATAAAAAAATAAAGGGGTCCAGAAGGAAAAAGGTTGGGAACCACTGGTATACTCATCCAGCAGACATGTAGCAACAGTAACATTCATTTGAAGTTGTATTTCTGGTTACTTTGTGACTGTAAGTCCAATATTCATTCTCAGATCCAGCTTAAAACTTTAAGTTTTGCCAAGTGCACCATGGTCCTGGCTTCCTCACTTATTTTCTTAATGACTCAACGCACCTCATGTCATTGCGTAAATATGAATCATGGAAGTTGGCGAGGTGATGTTGTGGTTTCCAGGTGACACATGGAGGGAAGAAAAACAGAAATGGTGAAATAACATCATCAAAAATGAAACCTTTTCTTATTCTCTATATTCTGTTGAAAACAAGACCCCCTTCCAAACATTTGTTTATTTTGGTGGTTGAATTAAATAGGGCTTTATTTGCTCTAATCTGTGTCTTGATTTAAGTCCGGGACTGTTGTCTAAATCATAGCAAACACCATCAAACTGATGGGAGTGATGAGTTATGGATCTGAGGGGTAAAAGTATGAATTCATGTTTATTTTCAGTTTCTAATTCTGGCTGAAGGTCACAGATCAATCTCCGTTTTTTCCCACAATCTCATCATCACGCCTCTCTATTATTATCCCTGTGTGTTAATGGTGATTAGACAGGCAGCTTCAAATGAGTTTGAGACTTTTATTAAACTAATATTACTAATATTATCAGCTCAATGTGCCCTGGGAATCCACTTTCAGCCAATTTGCTGATGTAAAATAGGCCATGCAGTCATCACCCAGCTGTTTGATGCCTCTCTCTCTCTCTCTCTCTCTCTCTCTCTCTCTCTCTCTCTCTCTCTCTTAACCACCAAAATCTCTCTCTCTCTCTCCCTCTCTCTCTCTCTCTCCCTCTCCCTCTCCCTCTCTCTCTCTCTTTCTCTCTCTCTCTCTCTCTCTCTCGCCACAGTCCAAATATAACCTCGCCCCAATCTGATTTAACCACCGTGGTCTCATCCCCGCGGCAAAAAGGACTCATTTGAGCAGAGAGAGAGAGAAGAGAGAAACAGGAGAGAGGAGAGAAGTGGGAGAATAGAAAGTCCAGTGGAGAAGAAAGGAAGGGGTTTAGAGGGTGGAGGGGTCTGAAGGGTGGTACTGAATAGAAAGTGTGATGAAGAGAGGAGGGCTGGGGGGGGAGAAAAGAGGAGATGTGCTCAGTGAACGAGGTCACTAATTGGGTTGAGACTTGTAGCCGCTCCCCTGCAATCCATTCCCCTCGTTCCTGACAGAAATCAAATTATTTTGAAATTCTTTAATAAGAGCAAGAAAAATATGTTAATTTTGAGCTGCAAGAGGCTGAAAGAAGGGAGACCATTACTGGAACAAAATAACAAGAGGCCAATGTTAAGACTTTTATGAGCACTCGGCAGAGGCATGTTTACCCTACGGTCTGCTTTTTATCTTTATGTTTATACTCTTTTTATTCAAGAAAGTTACGATTAGAAAAGAGATAAGATGACACAAATTCTAGTGATTTCTGGGGCTAATTCTAGGTGTTGTTAAAGGAATAGTTTAACCACAAAATTATAATTTGTACATCAATTGCTCACCCTGCGTTACCTTGAATTCTTGAAAAAAACATTGTTTTTTCTCTCATCCCTCCACGGAGAACGGAGAATAAAAAAAACAGAGAAAAGTCTTGATGAATTGAAGTAAATGGGGACCGCGTTCAACAAACAACAAAACTACATCAAAACCTCCGTTTACAAACTCTCTCACAACTCGTGCAGTAGTCTCATTTATCCAGTCGTATGCTCACTACTTCCCAAACACATCCATCTTTGCTAAAACCTTGAAGCTGTTTATGTGGAAGTGTTTTAAATAGTAAGGTTTTAGTGAAGATGCATGTGTTTGGGAAGTAGTGAGCATACGACTGGATAAATGAGACTTGGATTATACTGCAGAACAGATAAAATGATAAATACAAGAGCAATAACAAGCTGTTTATAAGATAAAAATGTATGTTTTTAAAATGATAACAATAAAACTCATTAAAAGCTAATTTGAACTCCTTAATGTCTGGTGCTCTAAAACAATCATATGAGAGATGCATCAATGATTCAACACCATATAGGATTTTGAAAAATGGCCAATGTCTCCTCCATAACAATGAACGTCTATATTATATATTGATCTGAAACTAAAAAAACAATGCAATATTACGTGCTTGGGATATATTCTGACCTCTATTTATATTATAAACATATATAAATAATTGAATGAGCATTACTGTACATATTTTCTGTTCCTTTCTGATAATTGAGTCTAAACATCATACACAAATGGACTGAACAAATACTATTATACTGTGTTTTTTTCTGTCCGATTTTCTTCCTTCCTTTTAGACATTTCTATATTTTTGTCTTCTTCTCTGGACAGGAAGTCCCAACTGGAGAGTTATGTGAATAAGATCAGGGTCAGTGAATAGGATCAGGGTTAGCAGAGTTAAAGGAATGCTTCACCCACAAAATGACCATTTGTATATCAATTCCTCACCCTGTGTTACCTTGAATTCTTGAAGAAAACTTTGTTTTTACTCAGATGGCTTCACGGTGAATGAATTGTTGATTCATTTTGCATTTAACAAAAGCAATACTATCAAAACATCTGTTTACAAACTCATCCAGTATAATCCAAGTCTCAATTATCCAGCCGTATGCTCACTACTTCCCAAACACATGCATCTTCACAAAAACCTTAATATTTATAACATGTCTTCATAAACAATCTCACATTTGCACAGGCGAGAAGAAAATCCGACAATACCAACAAGAAAACACAGTAAAACAGGCTTTGAGCCGTCCATGTGTGTATGAAGTATCGACTCAATTATCAGAAAGGAACATAGACTATGTGCAGTAATGCTTATTCAATTATTTATATATGTATATAATATAAATAGAGGTCAGGATATATTCCAAGCACGGAACACTTTGCATTGTTTTTTAATTTCAGATTAATATATAATATAGACGTTTATGGTGCAGACATTAATGCATCTCTGATATGATGGAGGTACCTGAGCTGATTGTTTTAGACCACCAGACATTAAATTAACTTTTAATTAGTTTTATTGCCATCATTTTAAAAACACATACATTTGTTATCTTATAACCTACTTTTTTATGGTTTGCTTTAGGTGCTCTTGTATTATCATTTAATTGCCTTTATGTTTTTTTTTTTGTTACTCTTGCTTTTGCTTTTAAAACATTCTGCATAAGTAAAGGTTACTGTTAGTTGGGGAGGAAATATTGAATGTAAGCACCATTTTAATTAATTTATACACCATTACCGTTACTTCTACTAAAATAATTATAGTCATAGCAAAATAAATCCCATGTCCTCCTACTAAAGAGATTAAAAACCCAATGTTGGTCTACATGCTGCATAAAATGATGAAAATTATGATGCGATATTGTTTTTTTGGCCACCTGGGGGGCAGCAGAAACAAGTTGATATTAGAACACTGACATATCATCACTTTTTAAGTTGATATGATAAATTTATTAGCAAACAGTTGCTTATTTACACATCCAGCAGATACGGAGCAACACCATTCAGTTGTAATTCCAATATTCACTCTTCTATTCGCTCTGTTTTGGCCTCCACCAACTTCTCTTTACATCTTACATTTTCTTTATATGCTCCACTATGTTCACCAGCTAGTCGCTAACTCTGACTGTCTGTAGTATGAGGCTGAGACAGTCAGCATACGGTGGGTTTATCACAGCCTTTTCATTGGAAACGTCGCTGATAAGATCATAAAACCAAAACAATAAGTTGAACATTGATACAGATGGATAAATGGAAACGCCGTCGGCACTCAGCCTCCAATTCTTTCCAGTATAGAGCCACATAGAGGAAACCCAGAAGGTCTCATTGGCAATAAAAAATGTGTCAAAACTTACATGCAGTCCCTTTAATATTTATATTATATAATATAAAAAATATTAGTGCAGCTTTCAGGATATTAACAATATTCATTATCAGCAGCATCAAACCACAAATATCTGTATCAACATTCTCACATTCATATCTATGAAAACGCAGTCATATAACTCTGTGAAGTTGGAGGATCCCATTAATCCTGGTTGATCCGTAGAAAGCTCCAACAAGAATCTCCCCTCGAATCGCAGACAGAACTCGTTAAGCTTTTCGCAGATATCTGTGTCTGGATTCTTCATATCTGATTGACATTTCCTGGCAGAGAGCAGATGTTTCGCTACCTTCACTAATACATGGTCTTGACATTTGAGTTCAGGGGTTTAGGGAAGATTAATACCGGCCTTACACGAGTAACACAACAGCCTTCAGCTATGATATCTGACCAACAACTTCCCAACTTTCTAAGCATTAAAATAAATGTTTGAATGAAATATTATATAAAAAAACAAATAGGTTGCAGAAGTCATCCAGGCTGCTGGAAGTGAAAGTTTTGAACAGGTGTCTCTTCAGGGAAGAGGTGTGAAAAGTGCAGCTGTTGTGTGAAGAGCAGGCTGGAGTTGAGAGGTCCTTGACAATCCAACAACGGGCTTTAGGGATGTCTTCTCTCTATTTTCCTGGCATTTGTAAAATGTACGCTATCCCAAATCTTGTCCTGAGGCTTGTTCTGAATCATTTTACATTCGTAGGCCACGACAGCGAGCAAGCACATCTGCAGCGGTGGAACACATTCACAGAGAAAAACCTAAGATGTGGATTCACTTAACAGGGAGGATAATCCATTTCTGCGGTGGTGTGAATCAAACGTACATTTCATTTAAGCCCAGTCTCCCGAAATTTAGCGAAAAAAATATGATGTCTTCAAATCAACTGAACACAGCATGCAGGTGAGACGGATGAAACAGGAATTTTAAATAGACTGCACTGTTCATTTAGTTTCATTTCAACAGACAAAAAGGTGTATGATGAAGACATCCTTTTTACTGATCAGAATGCAGATCAGTGTAATTTAAAAAATGCCAGATTGGGTAATTACACACAGCATTACATTGTACTGAGTAGTCAGTGTCTAAGACTTTATGTGTGATGTTCAGACTACTAGAAAAGCACTGTCAGGGGTTCCCAAACTTTTTTTGGAGTGTGACGAAGCAACGTCTGCTTGTGATCCATCATGACTGGCTGCATATGTCAATGGGTTTTGACCAGATTGTACATAGCAGCCCGATCACCAAATGGCATATGAATGACACAGCAATTTATAAGTAATTTCAGTCGCAATAACAACACCCTTGTTGCTTTAGGCGTGTCATGTGTACGCCATGTAGTCTGTACTAACTTGCGTGGATGCTACACTCAGAGCTAGTGACGTTAATTAAAAAGAGTGATAATGACTGCTTATGGCGGGCGGGAGGGGAGATGGATGGGTCCAACAAACACAGGACTTTTAACCAAGAGACCTGTGTTTGTGCCCTAAAGTGTTGTTGAGTTATTTTTAAGTTACGTTAGTGGCGTTTGTGGTGTGTTTTCCGTACTTACGTTACATTGTTTACGTACATATTTGACCTAGTTTACGTATTTATTTTAAGGCCAACCATGACGTTTCACGGCAACGATGTGGCATTAAATGACATGCAAAAAGTTGTTTCACAACACTAAGCCTGTGATGTGTACATGACATGCGGACACTCTTAAAATGTCATGCAATTTATACGCCTTCTCATGAGTCCAGGTCATCCAAAGAGTGTTTTTTTCCAGTTTTATATTGAAATTCACAGGAAAACAAGAGTAAAGGTGTTCTCAGTCAGTCGGCCCTTGGATGCTGCTCTTGATGTTTAGATGCTGTTAAAGGAACAGGGTGTCTCATTTAGGGGGATCTATTGGCAGAAATTGGAATATATAATTAATACGTTTTCTTTAGTGTATAATCACTTGTGTTTTCGTTACCTTATAATGACCAACAATAAGGATTGCCTGCCTGCCAGGGGCAAGTAGACTGCCACGACGGGCTAGTAAATCTAGCCCGATCGGGCAAGTGGTATAAAATAATTAAACTCATTGTTTTTTCCGCAACTGATTGTGGAAGTATATAAGGAGTGAGCCATCTCACTTCCTTCTCATCCTTCTTGAGAGTTGCACATGTGCCGTACCGATCGAGTTTATGAGCTGAAGCACAAACGAGATTTCCATTATCCTGGAAACAGGAGTTTAGTTAGGTGGCGTCAGAGGATGTAGGCGAAACTCCACATTCATTTACTTAAGTAAAGATTAAACATGATAAATAAGTTTGGTCTTTGCTGTAATTTGATAACCGCTGATAAATAAAACAATTTGTCTAGGGGCAAGTAAAAATTGACTTCTGGTAAGTAGATTTCTGGCCCACTTATCCGACTGAGAAAGTGAAAAAAACCATTAACGTTGAATCCTGTAATAGTGTGTAACATAAATGTTTTCGTCTACTTTCCTATCCTGTTTATCGTCTCTCAACCACTCAGATTCATCTTGTGCGGGAACCCTCACCTTAGATTAGTGTCATTCAAAGGGATTTGGTTTGTTTCTTCTCATCAAAGCTTTCTCTGGGAGAAGTCATTTTTCACAGGATGGAATCCGGCCAAATAGTGTTTCAATTAGAAGCAGCATCGCGCCCTGTTCTAGCCTCAGTGTGTGATTTAAACCGATAAATTGAGTTTACTTTTACGTATAAGTGAGTAGCTTTAAGGCATATTCTATATATGATGAACTGTACTTTTCCGTGGTGACATTTTTCGCTTCCTCAGCTTCAGTCTTTTCCTCGAATGCAAAGGAATGAAAACCCTGATTAGGAGGTCATTGAGAGATTTAGGTGGAATAAATCCTCCCACTTCTGTGCAAAGTGGAATGCCGTTATCATCACTTTTATCGCGCTCCGCTCTGCAGGATGACAACTCTACGTACGGGGGGGTAAAACCAGCGCTCACAGTGAAGTGAAAATGACAATGAAAGAACAAAAGAGAATGGCAAGAATCCTTTTCCTTCCCAGCCCTGAAACAGCGACTGAACCAGTGTGACTGCCACTTCCCATAGCGAGTAGATTAGGCGAGCTTTCCTCAGCGGTCTGCACAGCTAGCCGTGAGCAGATCTCCTCGGCATGGTGGGCTGCTTCTATATAAGCTCTGTTTCAATGGCTTTCCCATGTGACTGCCTCACTAGTGTGTGTGTGTCCCCTTAGGCCACACTTGTTCCTCTCCATCTATAAGATCTCACTTGTATGTCTGAATTTGCAAGTCTTCCTATAGCTGTCATGTTGAAGCTCACATGTAAATCCTTTATCCACGCCTTCAACGTCTTTGCATTGATGTGTGGGTTAGTGTATGCATGCATGCGTGGCACCAGCAGGAAACCACACACTCACCAACTCAGCAGCACCTGCAGCATCTGCCACCTACCTGCTGTGTGCACAGCTCTGCTGCCGGTAATTCATCATCACGGCCTACGTTCTGCCGTCACATCCAATTATTAGGCCATTAGCAGACACACACGCTCACAACTAACGATGCAGCATCACTTCCCATTACCGCCCCACGCATCATGACTGCAGACTTGGTTGTAAATGACAGGGAGGTGGTTCAAGGGGAGGAACACTCCCACTAAAACCTAAAGAGGAGAGTCATGCTGAAAGTTCACGTTTTACAGCATCCTCTAGTCATCCCTTTACGCAGTCGGTCTTGGCTGGACCGTGTGTGGTCAGTCTGTGAATTCGTGGCTAAATTGTTATACAAATGGTCATGTCTATAATGTTAAATCCAGCGGTACATGTCCAGCAGGTCCGGCGAAGACACTAGGGGGATGCGCTGCTCCACTCAACTGGCCGTTTAAGCGGTGACGTATCGTGGAATGCACCTGATTGGTCCGTGGTTTTCTGCTCGCCGTTTCAAACAGGAAACAATATGGCGGCCTTGTCCTAAACTTTCTGTTATTCGTACTTCTGAAAACATTTTAAGCGATAAATAGGCGATGCCACTGCTGAATCTCGTTTCATTTTAGAACTAGATCGCCTAGTTTCACAGCTTGGTCCATGTTTCGTGAGCCGGACGCGTCGCACTGGACGAGCTCATTTGGATAAAGTTGTGATTTTTCAACTTTATGCAAATACAACCCCCTCTAACTCGCTGCAACACTCCCACCATGCACTGGGCGACTGCTTCTAGGAAATTAATGGAAAGTGTTGAGATGCCCTCAGTCGCCGGATCTGGTGGAAATGCACCGATAGAGGAGCACTTCGCCGGTGAGTGGAACCGTAAACGTAACCAAAAACTGTTCCCGCCTTTTCAATGAGGAAACGCCAACATTCGGCCAACCAATCATGTAACTTTATCACTCAGTCATTCACTCAGTCAGTCACTTAGTGACGGACTTTTGCGTTTGTAGGTCTGGCCCTCTGCGGTCCAGCCAAAAAAGTCCGATTGAGGCAGAGCTTTCCTCCGACTCACATAGCTAATGCTAATTAGCTGGTTATACTAGGTACAGCTGGTCAAACCTAGCAGCCACAGTTGTAATTTCTGCAAAACTGACAGTCGCCAACCAAAAATAAGACGATGCTTCTGTCTACTTGTCTGAAATCAAGAACCCATTGTTTCTGTCTTAAAGACATTATAAGGTTTTAGAGTTTGCATCTGTGCTGCTGATTTTTTTTTCACATGTCCACTTGAATCCAATCATCACTAAGTGTGAAATAAAAAAGCTCAAGAGCCATCTGACAAATGTGAGCCATCCTAACTGTGTCGCTAACTGAACTCATATTAAATAAACTGGAAAGACCACCACATCTCCCGAGCACACTCATCCCCAGTTTATGCTCAAGGACTTCTGCTGCATCAGCCGATGCTGTTCATGTTGCACTTCCCAAGAATTACTCAGCCATTCAAATGGCCCCTTTTTTCTGCTGCAGGCTTGCCCAGACACATGGTCAAAAATCATGTGTCCGTGCACTCTTACACATGATTGTGCAATTATGTTTATGTGTGTGCATTCAAACTGAAAAGTTTCCCATTGGCACAGGGACCTATTGTACTCATGTACTTGCATGTATTCATGTATTCCTTGGTATTTCAGGTTCCATTCTGAAGGCTGCTCGATGCCAGTGGGCTCACACTGTACTGCGTATAAAACAAAGCATGCGTTCAATTATGCATTATGTCTGAATTATTTACATTAAACGTACAAGAATTGTGTTACGTGTGCGATGTTAGAACAAAAATGTAATGAGTATGCACACGAGTTAAACTAAATTATTAGTTTCAAGTTGATGTCTCATGTTTCATGTATTATTTTCAAGCTAGTATTAAATGTTTTACGGGCGTTACAGCTGATTTTCCTTCCTCTCAAAAGTAGCACACAATCTCCAACTAAACCTCAACTTTCTGATGATTGAATTGAACTTCCAAGGACTTTGTGGCTATGGTCAAGTCCTGATCCTAAAATGCAGTGTAGTTGTCATGCATTTGCCATCCTCAACACTATTGTACTTGAAGTAACACACAGAGTTCTCCTCGGCCTGAAGGACCAGATCATCCATCATTCACTGACAGCAGCTACACTGATGTGAGGCGAAGCTTTGCACACTTGGCTGGTCATGCGGCTTCGAGTTAACTGCAATGGTGCAAGTGATGGGTGTCATGTTAGGATTAAAGCGCCGATTAGACCCGATGCAAGAGACATCTTCACCAGACAACTGTCCTGTCTGTTTGTTAGATGTCTTTATGAATACTGTGCATCACGACAACAGTGTGTACACAACAGCAAACAAGACTGTGTCTCAAATCCATGCTACATAGTAATTCTATGCAGTATATTCAACCTGCTAATTGTCATGGTATTCTGTTTTAGCATTTAGTATACTAGAAAAATCAACACTATTTAACCACTTAACAGGAAGTGACACAATATGTGTGATGTCAGACGTCCATATCCATAGTTAAACCTCACAAACAGAAAGCAAAATGTGTGTTTCCAAATCTGTGAACACCTCCTCCATTTCTTTTCTGCATTGCATTGTGGGAGAATAGTATTCATAAACAGCACACTCCAAACTCCGAAAATGACCATATTTAGTATAGATGCTTTCTGGTTTGAGTATACTTCATTTAGCCTCAGATACTGCTCTGTGCTAAATGCTAATATCAGCATGCTAACATGCTCACCATGACAATGCTGATGTTTAGCAGATATAACATTCACCATGTTCACTATCTTAGTTTAGCGTGTTAGCAAAATGATAATTAGCATTAAACACAAAGTACACACACAAAGACCTAATGTTGAAATATGAAACTAAAAGTAAACGCTTACTTATTTTGTCAGGTCCCATGAGTCTCAGGAGTCGTTAATCAGTGAAGTTAACGTCAACCACGATCGTTTACTAATTCTAACTAAGTGGTTGTGTTGCCTAACCCTAACTTCCTGTGAAAATGGAAGTTTATTTTGAAAAGACACTATGCATATAACAAGCGTACATTGACAAGCCGTCCTTGACATATCCAAATCTAACACTACAGAGTGTGTCGGTATCCAATACCAAGGGGCACTGACCAAGCGGTGGTATTTGATGAGTTGGAAGTGAGAATGTGTTGAACCAATAGTTGTCAAGAACCACAAATGTGAACCTCCTGGTGGCGCTAGAGGAAAAGCCAGGGGATCACCAAAGTCAGTGTGATTCAACCTCGGGAAACCATGAATGGCTGCACCAAATTTCACGGTAATTTGTTCAGTAATTGTTGACCTATTTCAGTCTGGACCAAAGTGGTGGTTAGTCATGTGGTCAGTCAACCATTGGACAAAACAGTGGAGAAGAGCTATCACTACAGAGACACCTTCCTCTTGTTGAGGATGGTGGCTACTGTTCATGGAAGAAACCACCATTTGCAACAGCCACAGATGGATGTGTTAATTGAGAAAATGTATAGAAGACTCAAACCTCAGTGGATGTCAATTCTTCAAAGCATTGTATATTGCCGCTCTCTTGATGATCACATGTGGAGCAGATCTTCAGAAGATGCAGCACATCACTGATGTCAAAGACTATGAGGATCCAGCTGTTGAAGGTCTGCTCCCGTACTGCACAACAAGTCTGTTATTTTTGTTTGAAAATCCCAGATGTTGAAGAATAAATATAACCTACGGTGTAATCCCTGATGTTTACACACCAAATCTGAAGCTGTCCTCTGTCCTAAATGTTTTTTCTCAACTCTAGGTTTTCCCTTTACAACCATCAAAGGCTCAACAGAGGTGGATTCTGTATATATGAATGAAGATTAGCTGGAAGAGAGACGTGAGCATTTTTTTAAAAAAGATGATGTTTCCCCCAGGCGGCGTGTATCTACTGCGCTGCCAGCTGTTGTACAGGATCAACTGAATTGTGAAAATTAGTTCAACGTTTTTAATAATGCATCAAACTAAAGTAGATCTCTGGTATCACTGTTTGAAATCCACTCCTTTCTTTGACACTACATTTTTTTCTCCTCAGAAGTGGGAGAATTGCTGTTTCTTGAGGGCTGCTTTTTGTTTCGTAATGCACATTTTTGCAAAATAATCAAGGAATTAAAAGAAAAAAACAAATGAACCAACCTATCAAACTCAGACCTGCTGTGAAAATTCCTAACATCCATTTATTCCAAATACAGATTCAAATTTAAATATATAATGTAAATATATTTTGATATGGTAAATCGATCTTTTAGTAATGACAGAAAATTAGCACGCAGTCTGGACTGCTCCATGTTAAATCGAGTGTGAAATGGTGCTGTAAATGATATGGTAAAGACTGTTTGGAGCTTATAGAAAGGCTGAGGATGGGGAGTTGAAGGTCACATTGGATGCTGATTAAAAAAGACTGACTGAAATTTGTTCTGGACTCCGGTCCTGCTGTTCCACAGAAGATAAAAGCATACAACTGATAGCTTCCATGTAACAGTTTGCACAAACATACCTTCTTACAATGGCGACATATAGCACGACCCCCATGGCCAGCATCCTACATTATCTGTTAGTGTTGACAATCTTAATGGACATAGGCAGGAATGAATATTTATGGTTCAGTTTGCTCTGGGGGACCCTGATTCTTCTACCAGAGGGTAAGAGCTGGAACTCTGTCCATATAATCCATTTTATAACCATAGAGAGCCACTCATGGGTGGATTATGAGACAATGGACCCCTGGGTTCAGACATGCAGAAGGCTTCCCTATCTCTCCATTGGACCAAGGCACATACAGTAGACTTTATAGTTGTTTAGCCTCTTTTTGTTGTTGTTTGGTGTCTCTTTGTAGGTGTTATGCATCTCTATGTAGGTTTTGTGTCTCTTTGTAGTTGTTTTGTGTCTCTTTGTAGTAAATTTGTGTCTCTTTGTAGTAAATTTGTGTCTCTTTGTAGTAAATTTGTGTCTCTTTGTAGGCATTACACATCTCTCTGTGGTTTAATGTCTCTTTGTAGTTGTTTTGTGTCTCTTTGTAGTTACTTTGTGTCTTGTTGTAGTCGTTCTACATCTCTATGTGGTTTTGTGTCTCTTTGTAGTTGTTTTGTGTCTCCTTGTAGTTGCTTTGTGTCTCTTTTGTAGTCATGATGTCTCTCTCTGTGGTTTTGTGGTAATTTTGTGCCTCTCATTTTGTCTATTTATGGGTGTTTTGCCCCTTTTCATAATCATAAGGAGTCTCTTTTTTTAGTCTCTTTGCAGCTGTTTTGCATGTCTTTGTTGTTGTTTTGGTCTTTTTGTAGTCTTTTTGTGTGTCTTTCTTTCTTTGTGGTCATTTTGAGTGTCTTCCTGGTTGGTATGTAATTCTTTGAGTGACACTTGGTAGGTGAAGGCCAAGCAGGCTCCTGACACTTTGGGCCCATAAAGTGATTATCCCTGCCAACTGTGAATTATCAATAATTGACCTATTGTGCCATGGTAAAGATGATTAATGCAATTTGAACTGTAAAATGTAAATTAATCCCTTCTTTCTTGCATTTGTCCTGTTGCAGTGTACATTGCTACGGGTTTATAGCTTCAATACAATATCTGGACACAGAGGTCTATTGTTAAAGCTTGTGTTGTGTCACAATTATTATTTCATATTGGCTGCAAGATGCAAAGTCAGCATCAGTTAAGCCAATAAACAATCTGTAAAAAAAAAAAAAAAAAGACCGCAGCTGCTTAGTCAGCAGTGTCGCAACAAAGAGCAGGTGTGTGTGTGTGTGTTTCTGTGTGTGTGTGTTGACTTCTTTTCGTATTGACTTCTACTGACTTGTAAAGATTGACTGCAAGCAAGCTTACTGTGGAGAATACACAATAGATTTCTGAGCGGCTGTGATATCTCTCTCAATGAATGGAGGAAAACATATTGGTCTGTTCTTTGTCAGCGAAACGAGACCAGAAAGGCTGTAACCGCTGTAGCAGCCCTGTTACGCTGTAATACTCATTACACAGCAGAAAACAACAGTTTTGTACAAATAAAATGTCGAGCAAAGACACTTAGCGTCTCTTTTCCTGCCAGCTGTGAATGTTGTCATCTATTGGTTTCTATTAACCACGACCAAGCTCTGACTTTCCCTGACCTTAGCCAAGTGGTTTTAGTTTCTTAAACTTAACCAAACCTTACAGGTTATCCATACAATATTCAGATCATTAATATAGCAGCAAACAAATCTGCATGCAAATTTTCCACATGACAACTACGCACACCTGTTCCGGCGCAAATGATCCGCGTTGCTGTGTTTTCGTTAATTAGTTTCCTCCTAAATAGTGCTAAATTTGATTAGCTGTTGTGGCTAGCCTCGTTCCGTGACCAACAGATAACGTTAGCAAGTGCATATCAGCTACATTACCATCTTCATCTAATCACAGCCACATGGGTGATCTCAAGCCATATGTTGTCCTTTATTTGGTTGCTGAGCTGGTAGTGTTTGTCGTACATTATTGGATGTTGAGAATGGGACTGCTCATTGTTATTCCGAAACACCAATAGTCCAAAAAAATGTCCCATTGGTCCAAAAAAAGGTCATTTTTATACGACAATCCGTTACCCCAAAAACAAACGCCCATTTTTTTCCAAGATACAAACTCTCCATGCAACAAACAGGAGCACATGGCTAATTATGATGCAGAATGATGAAATGATCAAATCTATATTTCCGCAGGTGGAAATCCGCCAAAATCAAGGTCCGTCTGAATATATTTTCCCTCACACAAATGTTCCATAAGGGTGTGCGAGCATTCATAAAAAGCCACAAAATCAGTTCTGATACATTTCAGTGCAATGCTAGATGTGAAACGACTTCTAAGTTGAAGATAAAATCTTCTGAGGATCACAATCTGAGGATCCACAGTGCACTTATACACACACACACACACACACACACACACACACACACACACACACACACACACACACACAAACACACACCGTCCTATACCGTATTTTTAAATTAAATTGCGGTCTTAAATGCGATGACGGGCACTGTGAGGTGAGGTTGTAGCCCACATTTAATATCTTTCCTTCTGCCTTTATCCTAGCAAACCCCACAACACAAAGACACTTACACTTAAACAAACACACACACACACACACACACACACACACACACTGGGGCTCCAGGGAAGCCTTGGTGATTTTTCATCATGATGATCCAAAATTAGCGGGGAAGGTGACGGCCGAGGTGCTGCAACATCTCTAAATGCAACAACATTTCTTTGGGATAGATAGACCACACTGTCACGAATACCAATAAGGAGGAGGAGGAAGAAGAGGAGGAGGAGGAGGAGTGGGTCAGGAGATGTATGTAAAATATTGAGAAAGAGAGCGAGAGAGAGAAGGAGGAGAGGAGAATAGAGCTGTAGCGAAAAGAGGATTAAGAGATCAGATGAGAGGAGAGGAAGAGGATGGCGAGGGGAGGACAGGTACAGTGGCATTTTAATGCAGCAGCAGAAAACAGGAAGTTGGCACAAAGAAGATGAGTGACAAACACGCACACACAAATTACACTGTATTCTTAGTGGGTGCTGTGTCAGCACATGAGGAACCCTTCAACTGACAAGGGGGTGTCAACACTTTGAACATATAGACTGTTAAATGTGACAGTTCTCAGCGGTTATGTTTAGGCAGCAAAACCAATTAGTTAGGTTTAGGAAAAAGATAATGTTTGGCCTTAAAATAACTACATAAACTAAGAAAAAACGTGTGTATCTACACACAACAAACAGCAATTATTTGTGAAATATTGAACAATGTTGTGTGATTATCCTTATTTGATGGACTATTTTGAGATTTATG